>PVIH01006797.1:0-107003 GCA_004025045.1 Sigmodon hispidus | reverse complement strand
CACTGAACAGCTTGGGATCAGAAACACCCTGGACTGACCCTTCAAACCCCAGTCCAACTATAGGAACACCTGACTCACTCTTGAGGGAGGGGGGACAAAACTGGATTTGGCCAGGAGTGAAGACTGATTCAAGCATTATTGGGTCAGTGGGACCATAGGACTGTCTGCTCCCTGCCAAGGGAGGGGATGGGGAGTTGCATAGAAGAAAAATGACCAGATGTGGTGGGAGGGGGAAGAGACCTTGAATAAGGATATACAGGGATGGAAAAAAAAATTCAGAGGGAAAGCTGAACACAAAGAAAATATATGTGTAGCAATTTTATTTGCATTTCCACCCTTGATAAGCCATGCTTATGATTCTTATCCTCTTTATAGTTATTGTTAACTCTTCTGCATTTTAAATTATTTTTACTGTTTTTTTTTGATAAATACAAAATAAAGAAGGAAAAAAAAAAAGAAAAAACAATTCACACTGGAGAAAAGACAGCGTCTTCAACAAATGATACTGGCCAAATGGATGTCTGCATGTATGAGAATGCAAATAGATTCATATTTATCACTCTGCAGAAAACTCAACTCCAAATAGTTCAAGGACCTCAATATGAAACCAGACACCCTGAATGTGGCAGCAGATAAATAGGCCAGAGCTCATCGGCACAGGAAAGGACCTTCTGAAGAGGACACCATTAGCACAGGCATATAACATATAAATGGGGTCTCACAAAAGTGAAAAGCATCTGTAGTGCAAAGGCCACTCATTCGGACAAAGTGGCAGCCCATACCTGATAGAGGGCTAATATCCAAAATATATAAAGAATTAAAAAAAAAAAAACCCAAATATCCCATTTTAAAAAAGGGATAGAGAACTAAGAAGAGTCCTCAGAGAAAATCCAAAGGGCTGAGGAACACTTAAAGAAATGTTCAACATCCTTAGCCACCAAAAATGCAAATGAAAACTATTTTGAGATGTTGTATTCCTTCAGTCAGAATGGACAGGATCAATAAAACAAATGAAAACACACCCTGTCAACCATGCAAGCAAAGGGAGACATTTATTCACTCCTCATGGGAGTGCAAACTTGTACAGTCACTATGGAAATCAGTGTGGTGGTTCCTCAGGAAGCTGGAATAGATTTACCACATATCCAGCTATATCAATCACGCTTAGACATACACCCAAAGGACCATACATCCTACCACAGTGGTGCTTGCTCACACTTTCACTGCTGCTTTATTCACAGGAGCTAGAAATTAGAAACAGCCCAGACGTCCATCAATACATGGGTGATTATGAAAATATGGTACATTTACACAATGGAGTATTAGTCATCTGATGAGAAAAATAAAATCATAAAATATGCATGTAAAGGGAAGGAACTGGAGGAAATCCTCCTTAGTAAGGTAACCTTCTATGTAAGACCTCTGCATGTATACTAAAACATGAACACACACAAAATAATATAAAAAAATTCTCTCCAAAACAAGAAGTCATTTTTCCTGAATACTTATCATTTTTCACACCATCCCAAAGTAGAAAATTTTCAAGAAAAAACATATAAGCTACAGGCTATATATCTATACTAATGTTTATTACAAGCTAAACATAAGATACATACAGGAACAATGATGTATCAGAAGTAAGTTTATGTTTTTATAAAATCAAGGAAGAGCTATACGCTAGCTGTTAAGTGCTAGGCAAGCAAACATTCAATTTTACTTTACACCAGAGTAAATGTCTTGTAATAAGTGTAAAGTACTAACAAGCACAAGCAGAATGTCTAACATTCCTCTCTAACAGCCTGGTCAATAGAGCAAGTTCTAGGACAGCCAAGGCTATTATACAGACAAACCCTATCTCAAAAAAACAAAAACAAAAACAAACAACCACCACCACTAACAACAAAAAAACACACTACCACCAAAAACCAGCTGGGTGTGGTGGCACAGCCTTTGGTGGTTTGAGCCATTCCAGTCAGCTCTTGATCTCTTTCCTCCTCCTCTCCATCCTGCCTCATGCTCTCAGCTACCGCTCCAGCTCCATGCCTGCCTCCTTGCTGCCTTTCTCCTCACCATGATGGTCATGGACTCACTCTCAAACTATAAGCAAGTCCGAAATTAAATGTGTTTTTAGAAGTTGTCTTGGTCATGGTATTTTTGTCAAAATGAAAGAACAGTGATTAAGACACACACCTATGCCACCCCTCGAAGTGCTGGGGAAGCAGGTAGACCTCAGAGGCTAGCCAGCCATTCAAGCCAGAACACTGAGTTCCAGATTCAGTGAGAGCTCTTGTCTCAAGAAATAAGGTGGAGAAAGGATAGAGGAAGATTCCTGAATTCAACCTCCGGCCTCCACAAGCAAACACACAGGCATGCACACATATGTGTACAAACATGCACACACCATAGACGTACAACAAAACCAAAATGAACCCCATTCTTTATTCTTTGAAAGATACTTGCCACGTAAGAACGGATTCACGGTATGGAATAAAAACCCTCTTTCCGTTTGCTTGCTCAGAGAGTGCAGATATGACCTTCCCCAGAGTCAGCAAGGACTTGTTAATGCTCGCACCTTCCTGTGTGTAAGGTTAAAAGTGATTATTTTCCTCAATGTCTAAGTAACACATTTATTCCAAAAAACACACCTCTCTCCTCATACAATTACCAAGTAAATACTTCCATGAACTATCAACATTTTATGACTCACAATTTATTTTCTTTGAAAAGTAATCACAATGAAATATGCAAACCATAGCACCCTATAAACTAGAGATAAAGATAGTCTGCTCTTTGATGTAACATATTAAAATTTCACCCTCCTAAAAATAATACCCTCAAAATAAATTTTACCAGCATGACAAGAGTGACAGAATGTTAGCCTAGCTGTGGACCCAGCTACTATGGAGGCTGAGGCCAGAAGGTCACTTATGGGCAAGCCTCAGCAGCAGACCTCACCTCACAAGACAGAGGCAGAGAAAATGAGTGACCGATACCCTTCTTACCTTGAGTCGCTCTCCACTTGTGTGGGCTGTAGAGCAGCGCTCACTGCCAGCCAAATCTATTAGGTTTATGCGGCTTGTGATTCTGTGGTCATGTTCTTCCCCTTCCACCAATTCTGTCTACAACATCATCACGGGAAAATAATTTAATAATTTTTTTAATGACTTGCCATCAACATAAGCCTTTAAATGGCAAAGTTATCCAAGTTACAAATTATTTATTTTTAAAAGCATCTCTGGGCTAGAGAGATGGCTCAGCAGCTAAGAGCACTGGCTGCTCCTCCAGAGATCTAGAATTCATTTCCCAGGAACCACATGATGGCTCACAACCATGTAAAGCAGGACCTGATGCCCTCTACTGGCATGCAAGCATACATGCAGAACATTCATACACAAAATATAAATAAAATTTAAAAACAAAAACAAAAAACATCTCTTACTATGCAATAATATACACATACACACACACACAAATATCCATGAAGTTTATTAAAAACACATTGAGCAGTGTTTAGATTATGACAAATATATTAAAGAACTTACTTTAAAATGAGCAAAAGTCTTAACTACATGGTTATCTTACTTAGGCAAACAATTAGGAATAGAAAAATGTTGTTTAGCTGGGCAGCGGTGGCTCACACCTTTAACCCAGCACTGGGGAGGCAGAGGCATGTGGATCTCTGTGAGTTTGAGGCCAGCCTGGTCTACAAAGTAACTTTCAGAAAAGGCAGAGCTATACAGAGAAACCCTATCTTGAAAAACCAAAACCAAATAAATAACTGAAAATGTTGCTTATCTCAGTGGTATAATAGCAAAACATTTTAAGTCAACATAAATATCTAACAGCAGAGAAAAATCAGACAATTATAGTAGCTAGTGGAATATTAAAAAAAATTTAAAAAATACCTCTATAAAGAATTTCTACGGCATGTGATTGTAAAGTTTTCTGAAATTCGTTTGTGATAACTAACTGAAAGATTATATAACAAAAAAAGTCCTGAAGAGTGTAACCTATGTGTTTTTTAAAGATTTACTTATATTTTTTTATTTTATGTACAGTGGTGTTTTGCCCTGAGGCTAGAGTTAGACAGTTCTTAGGTGCCATGTGGTTGCTGGGAATCAAATCAGAGTCCTCTGGAAGAGCCCTGAGCCATCTCTCCAGCCCATTTTTTTTTTAAATCTACTATTCTTTCTCTGTGTTTGTGCATGTATATGTGCGTGGGTACATGTGTGTGAATGTTCATGCATGTATGTACACATGCATGCAGAGATTAACCTCAGGTGTTTGTCTTCAGAATGGTCCATCTCTCCTTGCCCTGAGGCCTACCGCACAGTTCAGGCTGGCGGGGCAACAGCTAGAGGTCTGCTTGTCTGTCTGTGCCTGTCCGGGACTGAGGCTATAAGTCTGTGTTTGTGTGCCCAGCCCTTTACTCACGGACTCGTCTCCCTGGTCTTAAATCTTTGTTTTCTAATGTTATCCCAAGTTCTCTAAAATTACTATATCCTGTCAAACATTGCTAAGCTTTTATCAATGGTATCACAAATTGCTAATCATCTATTATTGATATAGATTACTGATAACCATAAATTACTAATCATATGCTTTTGATTAAAAACAGCAATATATATAATATTGTTATATATAAGTCATTAAAAGTTACTGTGAAATTTCCTAAAATCTATTTATACTTACAGTGACATGACTATACTTTTAGATTTACAGAAGTAAATGAGAAAAACCCAAAACAAATGGTTTCACTATCTTACCTATGAAAATAATCACCGCCAGCAAAACACATTTTTCTGACTATGCACTTCAAGCACAGGATCTTAACCAGAAATGACCGGAAAGCCTCCTCCCGGGGACTAACTTTCATAGTCTTGAGAGGTGCTAAGAGACCTGCCTAGGGAAGGAGGCAACAAGTAGCCCTGCCCAGCTATGACGCCTATAACCACAATCACAGCAGCACGCAAGATGTCCCTAAAGGTGCAATAGTGGCACCTGTATTTCTGTGGTAACCAAGAGCTGTCTGATAGGTTCCACTATATAGGAGAGAAACCATGCCTGAAAAGCCAGCCAGTTACCCAGGGCTAATGAGGTCATGGCTCTCAAAGGAGAATCTATAGGTACCAGCATAATTCCTGACCGCATTCTAAATACTTAGCCTTATCTGACAGAGACATGAGCTCTCACTCTTCATCAAAGAAGGTTCTCTTTGCTGAGAGACCCTTACAGAAAACCACAACTGGTCACAGCATGCCCAGCCCCAACAGGGACATGTACAACATAGCCTTGCACTCAAGGCTGAGGGGACACTGTAGAGGAGGGGGCAGAAAGACCGTAAGTCAGAGAGACCTGCTGGGAGATTCTGTCTCCTAAAAATGACAGGAACTCTTCACCGTGATGTCTCCATAATATAGTTGCCTAAACAAGACCTAAGCAGGGACAATGCCAAGAGACATGCTAATGTGCAAAGGAAAAACCTCATGAGACTCCACCCTAGACAAAGAACTACACGCAGCTAAGACTGCTGAGAAGGGGGAATGAGTCTTCTCTGGGTATGAGACCTGTAAGTGGCCATCCAATACCAAGTGGTCAGTCCTGAAATCATATGTTTACAAACAAATTGAGTACTATGTGTATGTGTGTGTGTGTGTGTGTGTGTGTATGTGTATGTGAGTGCATGTGCGTGTGTGTGTGTGTGTGTAGGTGTGCGCGCATGTGTAATAACAAAGAAAAATGTCATGATTTTGAGAAGGAACAAGGTGGGGAAAACATGGGAGAGACTGGAGGAAGGAAAGAGAGGGGAGTAAATAATGTAATTATATCTTAAATTTAAAAGTTAAAGTACAATAAAATACCTTGGTCTGCGTCATGACCAGGGTGAAGACTGAGTGGGATCGGGAACTCTTATCATTCATGCCGGTAGCCGCGGTTGCTCTTTGCTTATTTCCCAGTTCCAACCAACTCTGGTAAGAGAGATGTAGGCCAGGTGAGCCTACTGTGACTTATTCAAAAAAATTAAGTAACAAAAAAAGAAAATACAATTGATTCTTACATACATTTGTAACTTCCACACATGCTTAATTTCTTAAAAAAAAAAAATAACCTTTATCTTTTTAACAATTTGCAAGACCACTGGCTTTCTTTTGCTTGTTTTCTTTCACAGAAACCTGTACCAGGAAATGACCTTAAGAAGCTTTTTCTAATCTTCTAAAGTGACACAACATTCAGTATTTTAATTGAGAAAATCAACAAGTCTGGTTAAAGCTTAACATGCAGATTCAGTTCACAAGATTTTCATTTTTCTCAGGACAACAAGTTAGGAGAAGACACAGTCTCATAAATGTTTATCACTGGGCTCTATCTAGTGGAAGTGAGATAAAATTTATCCACCTTACCTGAATATCAGAGTAAGAACTCACAACATTCCTATTTTTAAAAAAGTAAAAAGACAAAAACAATTTTACTGATGACTTAATCTTGTTCTGATAAATTAATAATCTTTCAATAATTATTCTCTAGCAATCATAATGAACTAATTCACAAACATTATTACACTAATTTTTCTCTAAGTCATTTATTAAAAGACAGAAAATATAATAATGCCTTAAATTTTACCAGGGATTATGATTTTTTATTCCAAGCACCCTGGAATCTTAACACAATATTCTACTGCATAACACCAAAATATATATTTTAACTCATATGTATGTGCACAATATATATGTATGGGTGTGGGTATACACACATCCAACATAATCTAATTATTCAACAGAGCTGAATGTATATCGAACCTTTTTCTTTTCCTTAATAAAAGACCTAGCATGCTGAAAGAGAGGGAATGACTCCTGGCAGGTGCAAAACTCTTCACTCAGCCTTAAAGTAATTGGGAAAAAAGGTAAATGCAAAGATGCTAAGCTGACAGGGAGAAAGAAGAGAATAAGAAGGCAATCTACATCTAATCCTCAGGTTATATCAATAACTGGTATCAGACACTGAACAGATATTTTGAAAGACAGTACAAGAACGAAGAGCTGACAGCCTTCTTGATAGAGAGGAGAAAAGCAATTGGGTAACAGTTTTCAAAGCTGGGATGGCAAGTGCAGTGTGATGTGGACCATGGGCAAGCATGCTCTCCACCCCACCCCCATCATCTTCCCTCTCCCCCTCAAGATGGCTGAGCAAACACTTACATCGACAGAGCTTCGACATACGGTCCAGACACAGGATGCTCCCTCACTCTCAGCTAGAGAAAGAAGCATTACATCTTTAAGGATGAGACAAACATTTAGTCTGATTTTTTTTTTTAATATTCAAGTTTGAGGTAGAGATTTAGCCTTACTGTATCCAGAAAGAAATACAAAGGTTCTCATGAAATCTGTAAGACACTAAGAAACATCACCACCAGAAAATACTTACAGTCACATAATATACAGTGTGTATGTGTCTTACTTTTTATTCTTAAGTTCTGTGGTAGTTATTATATTTTAAGTCTAAAATACACTCATTGTCAACTTCAGATATTAATTTTTTTCACCTATACTTTAAATATATATGTCCAGGAATTTTAAAGTGCATGGAAATCATTGAAGAACATGCCATTTTAAGTTTCTCAATGTTATCAATGGTAAACTTCATAGCATTGGGCAAAGAAAGTGATTTTAGGTTTTCATTTCTCATGCTGAGAGGTCCTTCATAAAATTAAAATTCAATTCTAACTGAAGTTTTGTTTATTTTTTTTTAATTGAAATATATTTCACAGATGATCTCCATAGCATCAGATAAGCTGGGTGGTGGTGGCACATCCCCTTAGTCTCAGCACTCAGAAGGCAGTGCTGTCTGTCTAGTCCTTTTTGAGTTCAAGGCCAGCCTGATCTACAAAGAAAGTTCCAGGCTCCAAAGCTACACAGAGACACTCTGTCTAAAAAAAAAAAAAAAAGTCAAATAGAGGCTAGGGCACTAAGTGTTTGCCTCACAATCAAGAAGAGCAGATTCAACCTCTAGGACCCAGTGAGAATGTCTAGCACAGCGGTGCACACACTTGTGAGCCCAGACTGGAGAAGCGGGGGCAGGAAGTTCACTGGGGCTATCGGACAGGCAATCTGACCTGACTGGGAAGCTCTACCTGCCTTGAGATAGGCTGTTCATTGGTGGCCTGAAAAATGAGCAGCCTGTCTCAAAATAGTAGACAATATTCTGAGGATATTTGAGGCTGTTCTCTGGCTGTTCTCCACATGAAGGCAGACACACATGCATGTGTATATGTACATACACACACACACACACACACACACACACACTTTGAAAAGTCAAATAATCTATTTAAATAATTATTCTACAACACTGGTTTTTCAATCTTATCAATGCTGTGACTTTTAATACAGTTCCTCATAATGTGGTGACCCCCAAACATAAAATTTTTATTGCTACTTCATGACTATAATTTTGTTACTGCTATAAATCATAATATAAATATCTAATATGCAGGATATCTGTGACCCCTGTGAGAAGACTATTTGACCCCCCCCCAAAAAAAGGGTTGTGGTCCACATGTTGAGAATCACTGTTCTATAGAAGAATACAATTTTCAAAACTTTTAAATTTCGGGGGGTTTACAAACTTAGAAATTTATATTTTATATTTGACTCACATAGCTTCACTAAAAATCCTGGGACAAATACTATATTTTAGCTTTTAGATAATATCTGATTAAATTTTACTTATTTACTTACTTTTTTTTTTTTTTTTTAGACAGCCCTGGCTATCCTGAAAGTAACTCTAGACCAGGTTAGCCTTGAACTCAGAGATCTGCCATGCCTGGCTACTTGATTAAAATTTAAAAGTAAGTTAAATCTCAACTAAATTTAATTTCCATTTGTGCTAATGTTCAGATACTTCTAGATTCCAATGTCGTTAAACTACAGATCCCAAGCATTTGAAAGCATTTGTGTGTGTGTGTGTGTGTGTGTGTGTGTGTGTGTGTGTGTGTGTAAAAATTAAAGCCATGTTCTTCAGAGAGCTAACCAATATATGTAATTATGCAGACAGAAATAAAAACAGATATAAATAAGTTAGGTCAGGTGGGATGGTTCATCAGGTAACGTGCTTCTCCCCAAGCCCGAGGACCTGAGTTTGATCCCCAGGATCCCCAGTGGAAAGAAATATGGACTCCATAAGATTGTCTTCTTATCTCCACACCCCCACACGAGATGTGCAACCCCACACACATACAGTCTCTCTCTCTCTCTCTCTCTCTCTCTCTCTCTCTCTCTCTCTCTCTCACACACACACACACACACACACACACACACACACATACTCATTCACACAATTTTTTTTTTTTTTTTTTAAGAATCGTTTCAGGGAAGGAGAAACGGCTCAGCAGGAAAGGGCACTTGCCACACCAAGCTCAACGACCCAAGTTCAGTCCCTGGGATTCACATGGCACGAAAGAGAGAACAGATTCCAGAAAGTTGCCCAGACTCCTCAGGCATGCAGTGGCATATGCATGTGCCAGTTTCCTCCACAAATAAGTAAATAAACGTAGTAAAAATCATTTAATTCTTACTGGTTGTTTTCTCTGCCCATTTTCACCTTTACAAACCAGAAGGTCATGAATCTTCTCATTATAAACTTCAAAGAAGCTCATTTCAAGATGATAGCTGACCTAGACAGATACAGACAGAGCATCAATTTACTTTAAATTCCTTGCAATTTTTGCAAACCATATGCCTAATGTGGATGTAGATCCAGAATACATGAAAGTCTTTTACCACCAACACAAAAGATAAAATTGAAAGCCAGGCAAAGAACTTTAACAAACATTGCTGTAAGAACCATACACAAATGGCAAGCGAGCATTCAGAGATGTTGACACCACTGTCAGTGGGGAAATGTCCATCAAGACCACAATGAGAAAGCACTTCACACCCATAAGGATGGCTGTAAACAACAACAATAAATTGGGCTGGAGTAAAGGCTCAGCAGTGAGGAGCATTTGCTGCTCTTGCAGAGGACCCGGATTCACTTCCTAGTGCCAACATGGCATCTTACAACCATCTATAACTCCAGTGATGGTGAACCCAATGCCCTCTTCTGGACTCTCAGGTTACCAGTACTTGTAGGCAAACACTCACACACATAAAATCATTATCTTTTTTTTAAATAAAGAAAAACAACAAGTATTGATGAGGATGGAGAGAGACTGGAATCTTCTTCCATTGCTAGTAGGAATATAAAATGGCAAAGCCACTGTAGAAAAAAAAATTCCTTAAAGGCTGAGCACAAATTTAGCTCACATTTCTACTCTGACACATCCAAAAGAATACAGAGCATTAAAATAAAAATTTGCATACCTGTATTTATAGCAACACGACAACAGATGTAAATGGCCTTTTGTGTATTATTCAGATGTCAAAAGAAATGAAGTACTGATTGATACTTGTATCTCCAACAAATAATAAATGAAAGAAATCAGACAGACAGGTTATATGTTATAGGATTCCATTTACATGAAATTTTCAAAGCAGGCAAATCCAGAGAGCCATAACAGATTAATAATTGCCAGAGTTCAGAAGAAGTATTAAAGGGACATCACAATTTAATATGTCCAAAGTCTTCTTTGGGAGCAATGGAAATTTGGGGGAGCTACATAGAGACTGAGTGAAGCATTTACCGCTGGGACATGAGGCAGATCTCTAGAAAAGAACACTTGCCACTCGATGACCTGAGTTTGATCTGAGGAGAGAACAGACTCCCAAAGTGGTCTTCTGACCTCCACAAGCATGCTGTGACACATACGCTCTCACAATAGTTTGGTTTTTTTTAATGCACCACTAAATAGTATACAAAAATGGTTAATGTTCTGTGAATTTTATCTCCCTAAAACAAGTTTTTGCATTTCTTCTGGTTAATGTCTACATAAAGTTCACTTCAAGCCTTTAAGTACCTACCTACTGTGTGTTTTAGCTTCTTCTCAGGATGGTAAGAAATGAGGTACAAGGCCTTCCCCGTAAAGGCCCCACTGCAGAGAAATCAAGATATCCTCCAACAGACAATTACTAATCAAAGTAACAGGAGAAAATCTTTGCCAGCTATACAATCTGACAGAGGATTCATGTAAAAAATGTATCTGGAACTTTAAAAACTAAACTTGATTCAAGAGAAAGAAAAATTCACCGAACAGGACAGTTCTTGAGAAAGAACACAAATGCTCTTTCTCTTTAGTGCTCAATGCTATTGGCCATCCAGGAAATGAACGAACTAACCTGAGATTCCACCTTACTCCAGTTACAAGGGCTATTATTTAAAAAAAAAAAAAAAAAAAAAAAAAGCAACTGCTGCCAGGGATGTGGAGAAACAGGACCATTACTGTGGTAAGGGATTGGTGACACACCTATAATCCCAGCATGAGAGGCAGAGGCAGGCAGATCTCTTAGTTCAAGGCCAGCCTGGTCTATAGAGTGAGATCCAGGACAGCCAGGGCTACACAGAGAAACCCAGTTTCAGAAACAGACAGCCAGCTAAAAATGCAGCTGGATGTGGTGGTAGATGCCTTTAAACAACACTCAGGAGGCAGAGACAAGTGAATCTCAATGACTTTGAAGCTCCAGATCCACAGAGAAAACTCCAGGATATACTGAGAACTAAGAATGAAACGGCCACGTGACCCACTGTACTGCTCTTGGGTCTGATATGGCTCTATTTACAATACAAGGAAATAGAACCTGCCTAGAACGAATGGATAATAGAAATGTGGTAAATATATACAATAGCATTTAATTCAGTTATAAACGTGAAAAATAAAATATTCCAAAAAAAAGGGATGATATGGAAGACATTATAATGAACAAGGTGACCCTTTACAAAGAGGGAGGACAGCAGGACAGTGGACGTGGCAGATGGAGGTCGGAGAGAACAGCTGAGAACGTGAGCAGGTCTAAGCAGGACGGAGAATGGGAGGACAGGAAATGGGAAGGAAGAGTGACAACTAATTAAACTAAGGAGATATGAAAAGGCCACGTAGAAATACACTGCGTTGGGGCTGGAGAGATGGCTCAGCGGTTAAGAGCACCGTCTGCTCTTCCAGAGGACCCGGGTTCGATTCCCAGCTCCCACATGGCAGCTAACAACTGTCTGTAGTTCCAGTTCCAGGCAAAACACCAAGGCAAATAAATAAATAAATAAATAAATAAATAAATAAATAAATAAATAAATAAAGTTTTTTTTTTTAAAAAAAAAAAAAAAAGAAATACACTGCTTTATGAGCTCATTAAAATTATAATTAAAAGATGAGTGGAGGTCTATTCCATGGATGAATAATGTTCCTCCCAGAAGCCATGGGTTATTAAACCAGTCTTGGTGGCAGGTGTGAGATGCCTCCCCACAAGTTATTGGATGGGGAAGCAGTAAAGCCCCCAAGCCATATGGGCACTTGCCATTGCTGTTAGTTACCCATAAGAAGTAGATAAAGCATTATTGCTGAGGATACTACCATACCGCCATACAGAGAAATCAAGCCAGAACTGAGATGGCTGTGTCCCCCGACTAGCTAGCATTCACAGAGCCAGGTGTTTTGCAGGCTGCTGATGAAGAAAAAACTCAATCTTTCTCAGTGAGAATCTGATGAGCTACAATAACGACCTGTCAGACAAGCTGTACCCTCTAGTACAATAACGGCATGACTGGTATGGGGGTAATCAGCCGCTTTATGGTTGGATTTGAGGCCAGCTCCACAGCAAGTGACTCATGCCTGCTTTGATAAACTTACTCAAGTGCATATACCTGGGGAGGTCATAGGTACTAGGGGTTATCCTACTACTGTTGCTTTCCTAGATAGTCATGTTGTCAAACTGCCGTCTAAATACTCATATGTATACCCATGGATTCGTGCTGTAGCAGACTGCACCAAGGACTTACTGCAGCGGACAGCAATTAATACAGAAAAATAACTGAAGCACTGAGAATAAGTGATGGTGGAGTGCTTGGCCCTAAATGGTATATCACCATCCCTTCCAAGGATCAGGGGATACATGGAACACAGAGTAGGGGTGCACAGAAGGAATGGTAGAGCCAGAGGATGGAGAATACAGAAGGAGGTTGCCTGGCAAACAACCAGAGCTACTGCAACCACGTCAATGTAGTGACTGTGGATTCACTACAGCTGCGGTTACCTACACAACACGGGGCCCATGTGCTATACTGCATCTCTAATTAGATGGCTTTTTCAGGGTAGGGATGCAAATCCAGCACCTGAGTGGCACAAAGCAGAGCACGCGTGGTGTCATAGGAGAAGAGCCAAGCATGTTCATACACAGAACACATGATCAGAAGGTCATTTACGAATGCTGTGACACAGGTGTGAGAGACCCAACAAACACATATCAATGTCAACTTTACGTTAAATAGTATATATATTCTTATGGTAGTCCCAAAGGGCTCAGAAAGGAAGATGTGAAAATGAGCTGGGCACATTATAAAGAAGTTCACCCCATCCTCCTTTCCTTTAATGTTCCTGCAATCGGTCATCATGCTGGCTAGTCCATCCTGTATTTCTAATATCTACAAACTTCCCTCTCTACCTTTATGAATAATTAATTCCAGTGCTGACACA
The DNA here is from genome assembly GCA_004025045.1 of Sigmodon hispidus. Lineage (NCBI taxonomy): Eukaryota > Metazoa > Chordata > Mammalia > Rodentia > Cricetidae > Sigmodon > Sigmodon hispidus. The sequence continues at coordinate 93,388 of PVIH01006797.1, read as the reverse complement.
TCCACAGCCATTTAGTGGGGCTCATTATGGGCCAACTCCTTTAATATCATGGAAAACCTCTAAGAAAAATATTAGGTGAAGTATTCAAGTGAAGAATTTTGGATCAAAATTCTTTCACTGCCAGGCAGTGGTGGCTCATGCCTTTAATCCTTCACACACAGACACACACATGTATACATGATGCACCCTTACACATGCCCAAACACATATGCATATACATAAATATGCATGAACCCTCACACATGAACATGTGAAAAAACAAAAGTGAAAAGATTTTTCTTTTAAAGAATAAATAGGGGGGCTGGAGAGATGGCTCAGCGGTTAAGAGCACCGTCTGCTCTTCCACAGGACCTGGGTTTGATTCCCAGCACCCACATGGCAGCTAACAACTGTCTGTAGTTCCAGTTCCAGGCAAACACCAAGGAAAATAAATAAATAAATTAATTTTAAAAAAAAGAATAAATAGGAATATGCTATTTCCCTGTCTAAAGTCTTCCCCTTGGTTTATGAAGTCTTCCAAGAAGCAAGTCGGCCCGCCTTCTCATTTCATCTCTTGCCACCTCCAACCCCCAATTCCACTCAAACCAAAGTAAACAGTTTTCAGATCCTCAAAGGCTCCCCACTTTCTTATGCTCATCTTTGCACCAGCTGTTCCTCTGCTTGGAATGTCTTTCCTGCTCTTCTTTCCCAAGCTAATAACCAATATACGTCCCTCAAAAGCAAATACAGCTGTTCCTCCTCCTAAGAAAATCTGGCTCCAATTCCCTCACTTTCCTGTTTGCTGTGCTTTGAATGTGTCCCCTCAAAGTATGAACCAAATAATGCAAATTCTCACGTGTGTGCTATCTGGAGGCAAGACCATTAGGAGACAATTAGGGCTGGGTAAGAATCCCAGGCTAAGACCCTATGATAGGACTGACGGTTTGAAGACCCACCCTCTGTCATGTTATGATGTAAGAAGGTCTACACCATAGCAGCATCTTGATATTATTGGGCTTTCAGATTCCAGTACTGCAAGAAACTTTATTTTTATAAATTTACCTTTGCTACTGTGTTATAACAGAAAAAGGATAGTACAATATAACAACACAGCATTTGCTCAAATATATTTAGCATCTAACTGATTATACTTGGCTGTTCATTGGTCCATTCTTCTGTTTCTCTCCCCTGACTACAGAGACCCCATGCCCCCAAATCTAGTATAACAGCTTCCTTTATGTAAGGATAGAAACTATAAATTCTCAGGCTATACGCCAGAGCAACTGACATGGAATCTCCAGGAGAGATTTAGTAAGACACATATGCCTGCTCCCATCAGATCCCTGATGACTCTCATGACCAAGTGACTTTGACAAAAAGCTGGTCCACTAGATGGGCAAGCGACTGAGGGGCTTGGCAGATACTTCCTGAAGGAAAACGAATACCTGAAACAAGAAGCCAGCAGACTATTGAGATGCAGTGTGGCTTTTAAAACTGAGACTGGGTTCCTACTCTGACTTCACTATGTTTTCTGTTTCAAGTAGTCCAAGAGTTGTCTGCTGTGTTCAGCTAACTGTGTCAAGCACCTGCTTGACTATGGAGATACATACATGAGTACCACCCTGTACGCCGCTACACAGCACTAGAGAGGAGGAGAAAAGCCAGACATGATGTGCACACCTGAGTCCCAGCACGCAGGAGGCATAGACAGAAGAGCTAAGAATTCAAGGGCAGCATGAGCTGCAATACAACACAAGAGCAGAAGGTGGAGAAGAGCGGGGTCAGAGATCATAACTCTACCATGTCACCAGGAAGAGCTGCTTCTGCATTTGGAACCTCCTTCCACCTCCTTCTCTATACTACACCGAAGGGTGGTCTGGCAATAACACAATCTTTTAGACCTTGTAATGGGTCATGATCATGATGTGAATTTAAGCATACCTCCTTCTCTATACTACACCAAAGGGTGGTCTGGCGATAACACAATCTTTTAGACCTTGGAATGGGTCATGATCATGATGTGAATTTAAGCATACCTCCGAGGTTTGTTTTTTGGCTACTTGAGCGAAAAGATCTTCACAAAATCTCGAAATTATTCCTGGTTCTTCATTAAGTCCCATCATCCTAGAGAAACATTATGAACAAGAGAGCAACACTAATTAGTTTCAGAAATCTTAAAAATCTTTTAGGAGAAATGGTCTAGGAAAGAAACAGAGAACATGCAAATTCCAACCCTAATACCTAAAAAATCTAGGTTCTAGAGCTAAATCTGCCCCATCTAAGTCTTACTTCCCTTCAAGTAGGGGTCTCATATACTCCAGTTGGCCTCTTTTGTTGGGGGAGGGGGGCTAGGGATGGACCTGGAATTGATCCTAGAATCTCACATATTCCAGACAAAGGCTCTTCCTGAACTGACTCTCCTGTCTCCATCCCCCACATTCCGAGCCACCAAACCCAGTTATATCCTACTGAGTTAACCCTAACACCTCATGTAAGATACTTAACCCCATTAAACTTCAATTCAGTCCTTAAAATGAAATTGTGGAAAGGGTTACTGTGAGAGAGTACAAGCAAAGTCTGTCATTGATGTCAATTAAAGTTCTGAATATTCCCTTCAGGACAGGAAATGTTCTGATATCTACTATTCATAGGATGCTTTATTTTTAATACTGTTTTAAGATTTTGAGTTCACAGGGTAATCGCACACATTTATGGGATACAGTGGTCTGTTTTAATACCTAAATACAATGCAGAATGGGCAGGACAGAATAAGTGGTAGACATACAACTTCGGTATTTATCATTTTATTATACTGAAAATATTCAAAATTTCTAAGCTATTTTGAAATATACAATTTATTGTCATCAACCACAGTTACCATCGTTTCCCCTAGTGCATGATGTCTGATGTCCACACCCATGCCCCTAGGGGGTCTTGTCTCTCTTTCTGAGCATCGTTCTTCTAACCCACCCAAAGTCTATATTAAAATATCTTTAATAAAACCAGGTACTCGTATATGGATAAAATTTCTAGTCAGGTTTTGATCTAGTAACTTTTCAGTTGTTCATACAGGTTTAATACGAGAAAAACTGACATTTTTTAATCTGCCACGCATGAGATTAAGGTGCCTTACTACAAATTCTCATAGAGAAAACACGTGTGTGAGCATACACACACACTCAATATTCTTTTTGAACTTCAGTTTACCAAAAAAATATAAGTTAGGACTGGAGAGGTGGCTCAGTGGTTAAGAGCACTGGCTGCTTTTCCAGAAATCCTGGATTCAATTCCCAGGACCCATATGATGGCTCACAACTATCTGTAACTCCAGTTCCAGGGGATCTAACACTCTCTTCTGGCCTCCTCAGGTACCCAGTATGCATGTGGTATACAGACATACATGCGGGCAAACTATCCATACACATAAAAATAGATTACATAAGTTACAGCAAACCAAAGACAATTATATTTATAAGGTAAATAACCTCATGTATAAAGTAAAGTCTAGAGATTCAAGTGTCTGAGTATACAGATCTAGTCTAGAATAATGGATGAGATCTGAGCCCAAATCTATGTGATGTCAAAACTATAATCTTCAATAGACAAGATGGCTCTGCAGGTAAAAAGGTACTTGGCAGGCAAGCCTGGTGACCTGAGGTCAACCCCCAGAACCCAGAATGGTAAAGGCAGAAAGACAACTTCACAAAGCTGTCCTCCGACCTTCACAAATATGCAACGACACGTGCCCATGCACAAACATTATTTACATACACACAATAAATTTTTTAAAAAAATAATTAAAATTCTTTCTAAAGCCATGATGCTTCTGACAAAAGAAACTGTAAACCGTTTTAGATAGTTGCATGATCAATATCACTTACGTGTAGGACTTTCCAGAGCCTGTCTGGCCGTAAGCAAAGAGACAGGTATTATAGCCTTCGAAAGCTCTCTGCAGGAGTGGTGCTGCCAGCGTCTCATACACAGTTGTCTGGCTAGCATGGCCAGGCTGACGGTCATCAAAAGACCAGAACAAAACATCAAAGATGAAACTGTAAGTTTGTTTCATATCGGGATGTTCCACCGTTATTTCTTCCCCATTCCTGAAGACGACCTGGCATGCTTTCTCCAGTTTCTCTCTTTGAAAAGAAGCACACAGAGCAAAGTACCCATCATTATTATGAATACCATCTCCACAGAACACAAGAAAGGCTCCTGGAAGCCTAAAACTATCATTCATTCAGGGAAAGACAGTTCTTGAAAATTAGTTCTAGAAAATTAGAAAACAGAGGTCAGTGGGTCTCCAAAATATGTTCTGTCTCCTGAGTGCAGCTACTCAAGGGGAAATGGAATTTCAAATTCCTTGTTCAGAAAACCAATTTTTAAAACTTTCTATAGAAAAATTTTAAAAGATCCCATCCTATGTATATGTTTTAATTCAAATCATGAAATGTCTTTTTATTCTACGAAAAAGGATGAGAATAAAAAAGCTGTGTAGAGTAGATATAAAATGTGAATACAATTTCAATGAACCTAAAGTAACATAAATTTTAAATCTCAAGCATCTTCTGGTTCCTGTTGTCCCTGTTGATAACAATGGTCCTTCCTTGCATGAGATTCCCTCATTAATCTCCCGTCTTCATGTCCATCCTTCTATCCCAGGCTTACAAAATCTTCACTTAGTAGAAAAACACTATCACTGGCCCCAAAATCAGCTTCTCCCTTCCCACTCCTTTCTCCAAGAATTTGCTTTAAGAACTAATTTATCCTCCAAACCATCCCTCTCAACAATTGCATGAGAGCACTCCACCCCCACCCCCAGTTTTCAGAGCTTCTCTGATGAGCCTGGAGTCAGGCACTTGGTCATTACTTGTAGGTTCTTAGAGCTGTAATCATCCATGTGAGGTTCACTCCCCCCACCCCACCCCCAAGCTCTCTTTCTGTTGCCCTCTCTTCCTTTCAGGGCTCTGAAGCTTTTCTTAGCTTCTTGACTTTCTCAGATCAACTCATCAGCATCCCTCTCCCCTTACCATCACCACATTTTTGCTAAAAAGACCTTTGTAGAACTTACTACCTTACCTCTAACTGCTGAGTCCTTTCAGTTCCTTCACTGAAAGAGCGCTCACTTCTAGGCCGCTTAGATACACAGCACACTAACTACTGATCCTGTGACAAATTTGCTGTCTCCCCTTAAAATACTTACAAGTGATTCTATTCCACAGTCACATTTCATATCTACTTTTCCTTCCTTTCTTTTCTCTTTTTAGAAACAGGGTTTCTCTGTGTAGTTCTGGCTGTCCTGGAACACACTCTGTAGACCAAGATGGCCTTGATTTAGGGATCTGCCTGTGAGTGCTGGGATTAAAGGCATAGTCACTAGACCCATTGGACTTTTTAAAAATCTTATGGTTAATCTGTGACTATTCCAGCCACAATCACCTGTGGTATATTCCATCCCATAAAAATCAAGTGCAAAAGGCCTCTGTGTTTATTACCACTACGTATCAAATGCAGGTGACACTGTTCACAATCACGATTCTGGAACCCTTTCTAGGGAAGTGATGAGCTGGTATAGCTCTTTTTAAAGGAAAGGTAGACATTCCCAACCACCACAAATCATGAATTTAAAAGGAAATTGCATTTGAGAATTCAAGGACTCAGCGACAACCCTTTAGGACCAGCCTCACTCACAGCCTTGGCTAGCCTGGGACTTGCCATGTGAATTCAAAGATCTGCCTGCCTCCACCTCCCAAATGCTGAGATTAAAGGCATGAACAATTCTGCCTGGCTCAGTTTCTAAAAGCAAAGGAGCACAGATACAAAACATAGATTTTAATTCTTGTAGTCTATCATAAACATAATCAATATACTACAATTAAGCCTAAACACCGGTGGAATGGAGATGTGGCTCAATGGTAGAGCACCTACCTAGTGTAAACGAGGCCTTGGGTTCAACTCCCAGCACCGTAGGAAAATGTCAACAACTTCAAAGACACATGACTACTACAGCGCTTTGTAAAAGCAGAGAGAAATTGAAGACACATCATGACACGGTACTGCATTGGCCTGAGAGCTGAAACACTGTACTTACCGTTTGCTGAAAGGTCTCACACGCACAGCCACCATCACTTGGCTATTTTCTACTTTTAAGGGGTCTGCTTCTGTAAAGGTATTCTGAACTGTGGTTTTTTCTTCTGGAGGGAGTGTGCTTTCAAGTGATCGGTCCCTTTTACTTGCAAGAAGAGAACTTTTTGGCCTCTGCTTGACTTGAGGGCTTGCCATCCTGTTCTTCAGTGCTGTTACAGCTGGGCCTTTAGGGGGAGGCAGGCCATGCCTTGGGGTCGATCTGTGTTCTGGAACACACTGCACAGGGGTCCTTGTCTCTAAGCTTCCAGATTTACTGATATTTTTTGCAGTGTCTTTCCCAGGATTTCTGTGGCGTGGGCTTCCTGCTCCTGACACTTTGCTATCCAGCATACTCTCAGTCGGTTTCCCTGTGAGGTGACCTGATCTCGCAATGCCAGTCTGACACTGGGAACCAACAGGGGTCCTACTCTTTGAGCTCTTAACTGTCCCCATTTCATTTGCTGTACCGAGGACAGGAAATGCGTCTTTGTGTTTCTCACCAGCTATCCCTCCAACGCTGTTTGAGTCTTCCACAGAAGCCGCACACGACCTGACCCAAGTGTTATTATTTACAGGCTTCACTTTGGTCTTAGTTTCTTGTGAAGCACAGTTATTTTCTGAGTTACTTCCCACAGTATGTGTTGTTTCCAACTTTTCCACCGAATCTGTTTTAGCCTGTCGACGTTGTAACCTAAGACTTGTATCTGCTGTTTTTCTGGTGGTGTCTCCCAACTCACTACCAAGTAAGGATGACTCTTTGTTCCAAGTAGCCCTTCTTTGAAGGGTCAGTCTACTGGGGCCAGGGGTAAGGGGCGTCTCTTTTGTTTTTGTACAGGCAGAGATAACGTAAGTGGTATTTATGTCTCTGGTCTTCAGTAGCGGATCATGATTTTCACACTCTGACACATCTGACTTCAAGTGCAATTTAAGTCGGCTGCGGTGGATGAAGCCAATCGGTGTTGAGGTCTTCTGGGAAAAAGAAACTTCCAGGCTATCACCGTTGTGTCTATTATTCGAAGTATGTACTGACATCTTGGCAGCAAGTTATTTTAAAATAGATGTGAACAGTCTAAGCACTTTAGATGTTTGTTTGATTGCTGGGTCCAGTTTCTAAAAATATTTGATCGACTACAAAAAAAAAAAAAGAAAAAACAATTAATACAAACTTTATAAATAGAGAGGTTCTCTGGCCCTAGAAGTAAATTCTCAGAGGCATGCATTAGACTAAATTACAACCTCTACCCACTATTTCACCTCCATGCAGCTTTGAACTATTTCTACTCTCAAAGGCCTTTCCCTCATAACTGAAAGAGTATTTACTGATGGTCCTATTATGTGCCAGGCACACACAGTCGCTGCAGACTACAAAGACCGGACCTTCCATCCTTCCAACAGGGAGTAGGAGCTCACAGGTGACTTATCTCAAGACAAATGAGTCAAATATTACATGTGCATGTCATCATGCTTTAAGTATCCCCAGCTTGAAATGATAACATTTAATCAGAGTCTGCAGCATAGGTTTCTGAATACTTGTTAATGTATGTCAAATACAGGAATGCCTCCAAAGAAAAATAACATGATGTCACAAGGCAGGCTTCTCAAACAAATACCACAGACATCACATACATGTGTAGCCAGCTATGATGGTCCAGCATCAGGGAGGATAGAACTTTCTCATAGAACTTTCAAAGCCAGCCTGACCATGTATATGCAAGCACAAGACCCTGTCATCAATGCCTACTCCCCCCTCAAATTAGATACATAGACTGTCTTTTATTTATTATACAACAAACTAGTCTATAAAATTGAATTCCTGCGTCTAAGTTAAAAAATGACGTTGCTTCAAGCCATTTCAGACATTATTACAAATCAAGGAACAAATGACCAGAAGCTCATTTTAAAGGGGTCTTTTAAGGTTTGACATGAGAGGCATCGTTACAGCAACTAAGAGTCCAATTATAAGCATCTATTACTAAACTTTGAACGGAAAATACAGAACCCGCTCATTACGAGGTAAAATTAGGAACAACAGACTCCTGGGTCTTAGAAATTCTACTCCAACTAAAAGTCATTTGCTCTTTGCCCAAATCACCATAGTTTTTGTTTGCCGTTTCGCCAACAGACTTCCAAGAGGATTGGAAGAAAGACAAGACAACTCAGTCATCCAGGCGACTGTGGCAGCCACGCCAAGCTTTGACAGTGTACCTGGACCCCACCGAGTCCGCCGCTGCACGTTCCGCGGCGCTGCCCTCGGCTTCCGGATGGACAGAGGAGCGCCCCGCGCCCGGGACCCCCGGTCAGAAGGGGACCGAGCCGCGCCCACCCGTGCACCCCCTGCCTGCAGGGCGAGCAACAGCAGCACTCTCAGCACCGAGCCTCCTACCTCTTTCTCAGCACTCCCAATGCTCGGAGCAGGCTCCCGCGGTTGCAGCAATTTGAATGCGCGCTTCGCTTTTTGATTGGTTGCTGGACGCGCGTCAAGCACCGCGCCTTCGCTCCACCTCCTGGCCGGCCGGAAGCGCTGCTTCTACCATGAGACCCGCCCCGCCCCTGTCTCCTAGGCGACGGCCCGCGCCTCCTCCGGGCTCGGAGCCTATAGCTAGGAGGTACCACCAGAAGGGGCGGGCATTCAGCTGAAGGGTTTAAAGGAGAAGCCACACTCTTATCTGAAGGCTTATTGTGAATGGCCAAGTGCTCCCACGTTAATTATAATATCAATTTTGGTATTTCATACGCAAGTCGTTGAGTGATGACATGGACAAAGTGTCTTAGATGAGTTTGAAATATTTAATCCTAAAAATCTTCTGCAGCATTAATGTTATCCCAGTCAGTAGGTACGGAAATGAGGTTTGATGTTTATAAACTTGTAAATGATCTGACCACTAGCTAGTGAAAGTTCAAAACTGTTGCAGTAAAAGGTTACAATAACATTTTTTAAACCTGAAAAAAGGTGACCCCTAAAATAGCCAATTCAATAGAATGATTCTAGCCAATTATGTATTCCAAATTAACAGTATGGAGATAATGAAAATGTATTTACTAATCATCTCTCCAGCCCTCATTTTTAAATTTTTAAAAATCTGAAAATTTACTTATAGGAAAACTCGACAAACAAAATATAGTGTTTATCAGATCTATTGAGAAAATGTCCATTTATTTAGTAGCAAGAGAATGTGACAAGGGAAAGACTAATAAACTCAATACACAAGAATTTAAAAATCAAGTATAACTCAAAGCATAAAAATAAGTAAAAGATAACTAGGGAAATATGACAGATAAGTAAAACTCTTTCAATTTATGATAATTACTTTATAATAGGTTATAGCCTGGGTAAAGATGCTTCATATAAAAAAAGAATTAACATACATGAAAAATAATATATATAAAAAATGCAAGCATTCCAAATATTAAAAATAGGTATTCATAAAAAATTCTGCAGATCCAGATCTTTGGTCATTTCACTGAGACAGCACTTTTCTATGCAAATCCTGTCCAAAATGGACTAGCAGCCTCTGAGTGACTCAGACTCTTCATCTGAAAATTGCAGTTGAGAAAGCTGCCCATCCTGTAGAGTCAGGATGAGGATTAACGTAGTTAATGTTTGCTTTGTATACAGCCCAGTGCAGGATTAATGCTGATCAAATGTTAGCTCTTAAATTGTATGGCCTTAATGTAACTCTCTAAAGTGCTGAACAGCCATAATCAAGGCCAGTGGTGCATTTTGGAGCTTTCTAATCATGACACATTTTATGAATGATGGGGATTATAATTTTAAGCCCTAGAAATAAACAATGAGAAAATGTAAGTACTTTTATAAATTGACTCATTGTGGTCTATTAAAGAGAGCAGGAAAATACTGTTGGGGACAGGTGGTCCGCACCTATTTTGCTCATATGTAATTAAATTGTTAAGAAACATAGGCCATGTCCACTTCTCTTTGAAGAAGGGCAAGGAGAGTCTAGCAAATAAAGATTCAGCTGGTACAAGGTGGGGAGTGTAAACCAGTTTAAACTTCTAACTCATTTCAAGCCTCGGTTCTCAGAGCAATGTTACTGCCCTCCTGACTTGGGGATATAACAAGATGCCGAGTCTTCTTCATCTCCCCAAGGACCTCCCATAGCACTTTTCCCCATCTTTCCTCCATCCCTGACATCTTTCTCACCTGAAGAATGTAAGATGCTTTCCAGTTATATCTCACTTTATCACTTTATGACCAGGCTTTCTTTAGGGAGGGGCACCCAGATCTTGAGATTTTGAGGCACTTTGGATGCAGGTAGGAAAGGCTTGACCAGGGCTCTTAAACTAGGCAAGTGAAAGGGATTCATACCAGACGATAGAACACAGGGTAGGGTTCTAAAGAGAATGCCAACAAGTGAAGCTTGTCCTTAGGCCCAAGAGGCAAGCAGAGGACACTGGGCCCCGGGTACTCAGGATCCCAGTAAGCAAAAGCACAGGGCTAGTGAAGAAACTGGGGTGCAAATAGGTACAAATCTGGTACATTTTCCAGGAACACCAAGATGCTGTCTGTAGCTGTCATCCTGGATACTGACTTAAGGACGTGATAAGGCTAAGCACAAGACACTGCTCTCTTCAAGTTTCTGGAAGGCCTTCTCTCTCCATGCCCCATGAGCTCCGTGCCAGCTTGCTTCTGCCTGGCATGTTCTGCCATGATCCTGTAGTGAGGGGAAAGAAGGCTGAGGTTCTTCCCACCGCTTTCTCCACTATCAGGGTTCTGCTCTACAGAACTGAGGCTGCCCCTTCACCAGTGTCCCCAGTAGCTGTACTGCAGCTCTCTCAAAGCTTCCCTCTGTGACTTCACCTCGGTGACATCTCATGCTTTCCCCTGTTGTTTTCTGAAGCACACTCCCCAGGTCCTGCCTCCTCTACCTCTACCCAGGGCTCACAGCACTGCTCTCCTCAAATCAAGTGGAGGGCTCTGGGACCAAAGAGGAAGACAGCTTTGGAGTGCTTCCTTATTTTCTAGAAGAATTAAGTTGAAACTGTGTAGCAGTCCATTTGGATAGGGATACAATGGCTGGAGAAAAGCCACGCCCTAGGGGTGAAAGGCTAGTGAAGGAACCTGGATCTTTCATGACAGGAAAATCTGTATCAAATCCTGAACAACCTATTTTCTGACCTTTTGAAAACATAAAGCAAGCTGATTTTAAAAGCCTTTTATGTACACCTTTGCATGTGCACACACATGTGTGTATGTGTGTGTGTGCTTCCCAATATAAGTAACACAAAACTGCATTATTTACAAAACAAATGTAACTTGACAGGCCCATGAATCCCTCTCTACTCACTCCCTTGAGAACATCCTCACCACTCAGCTTGTACTTTTGTTTACAGCCATTTAGAAGTGGCCCATTGCTCTGAGTGCGCCATCTGCATGGGCTTCTTGGTGCCCAAATAGCTGTCAGGAAACAAATATACTTTCCCCGCTCTGTGCTCCCTGCCAAGGCTCCCACTCAAACCATTTCTCAAACAGGTTTTAAAAATTCTGATACATGAACTGGGCTGACAAAAGATGAGCTCCTAACTTAAGCAAAATCTATCCAAAGGCAAGCATGGTTGAACACTCCTGTAATCCCAGCACTCCAGAAATAGATGCAGGAGGTCGTAAAGTTCAAGGCCAGCCTGGTCTAGGTCAACCCTGTCTCAGCAAGTGAACAAAGCTAGTAATTTGCACAGTAATCTTCAAAATAAAAGGAAGTAATTTTTCAAAAAATTCACTAGATGGCGCCAAACTGAAAGAAACCATGTAGAGCCTAGCAGGGCTGCTGCACACAAGCCTAGAGAATTTCATCTTCATTACTAGTCTTTTGAGGCGAAAACAAAGCAAACAAAACCCTGTTATAATTGAGTTCATTTCATGGTTTTATTTTCTATGCTGGAGATCAAACCCAAGTTGTTGCATATGCTATTCACAGGCGGTACTGCAGAGTGGCATCCATAGCCCTTGAGTTTTTGAAATGGGGTCTCACTGTGTTGCTTAAACTGGCCTTGAATTTACTATTCTGTCTCAGTTTCCTGAGTGCTGAGATTATGGACTGGCCCAAGCCCATGCACATTTTTTAAATAGTTAAAGTGCTGATTGTGTTTTACTGCTTTGTAGGTATTTGCACTCACTTGAGTCTCTTACAAAAGGTGCCCTGGGGTATTGGAAATTAAGGTCAAAGAGAAGGCATTGATGAGTAGTCAGAGCAGCTATGAAACACATGCCCGGAGTGAGCTCCTTCCTGGTGCAAGACACATCCATTACCAAATGTCACCTTGTAGTCAGAGAGGTAGAAATATATGATCACCATTCTACAGAGCATGAGGCTGAGCTTCTACACCAATAACTCACCTTACAACTCTTATGCCTATTACTCAGGACACCCAGGGTCATTGCCATTGTACTCTCAGTCCCTTCTTGGAACAGATGTTTTCACAGACTTCTGGATCTCAGGTTCCTGTGGCTAAAGAGACAAATCTATACGGTGAAGATGTGTTAAAAACTGTTAGAGCTGTAACTCCAGGTCTGGGGACCCGTTGCCCACTTCTGACCTCTGCAAGCACCAGCCATGCACGTGGCAAACAGACATACAAAACATTCATACACACACAAAATAAATAATGTTTTTAAAAATGTTGGAATTTGTGTTTTGTAATCGTATGGAGGCCCTGAATTGTTTGCTATTACATACTTGTTCCTTATCTGGTCTGCTGGTTGAAGGCTTGTTTTGTTTTTGTTTTCTAATTTTTTTTTGATTTATTTATTTATTATGCATACAGTTTTACAGAAGAGGGCGCCAGACCTCATCATAGATGGTTGTGAGCCACCATGTGGTTTTGCTGGGAATTGAACTCAGGACCTCTGGAAGAACAGTCAGTGCTCTTAACCTCTGAGCCATCTCTCCAGCCCTTGTTTTTGTTTTCTAAGACAGGGTTTTACCCTGTAGCCCAAGCTGCTCAGAATTTGTGGCAGTTTTCCTGTCTCGGCTTTCCAAATGTGGGAACTGCAAGCACACACTGCCACACCCACTTTAAGGAGATCTTTGTGAGTTCAGTGGCCATTTCTTAATGAGGCAATCTAAATCATTCAGGACTGCCAGTCATTTTTAAAAGAAGCAATTATGCTAGGCAGTAATCCCTTTTAATACATAAATAGAAGAGCTTAGGGATTAGTAAATGTTACAGAATGCTCTTTTGCTCTTTGAATCACGCTGATTTTATTTGAGGGAACACACACACACACACACACACACACACACACACACACTTTCTGCTTTCCCCTGTTGTTTTCTGAAGCACACTCCCCAGGTCCTGCCTCCCACACCTCCTCCCAGGGCTCACAGCACTGCTCTCCTCAAATCAAGTGGATGGCTCTGGGACCAAAGAGGAAGACAGCTTTGGAGTGCTTCCTTATTTTCTAGAAGAATTAAGCTGAAACTGTGTAGCAGTCCATTTGGATAGGGATACAATGGCTGGAGAAAGGCCACGCTCTAGGGGTGAAAGGCTGGTGAAGGAACCTGGATCTTTCATGACAGGAAAATCTGTATCAAATCCTGAACAACCTATTTCCTGATCTTTTTAAAACATAAAGCAAGCGTCTGATTTTAAAAGCCTTTTATGTACACCTTCTTTGCACGTGCACACACACACACACACACACACACACACACACACGCGTGTGTGTGTGTGCGTGTGTGCTTCCCAATATAAGTAACACAAAACTGCATTATTTACAAAACAAATATAAGTTGACAGGCCCATTATTCCACCTTCAGTTCACTCCAGTTTCCCCTTTCTCCATGTCTCCCAGTCCCTCCACCCCTCAGCCCCTCCACCCTTCCCCGACCACGCCTCCTGTTTCCCTTCAGAAAAGAGCGGCTCTCACAGGGATATCAGCAGACCAAGATGTAGCAAGTTGCAGTAGGACAGACAATCCCTTCTATCAAGGCTGGATGAGGCAGCCTAGTAGGAACAAGAGGGTTCTAGAAGCAGGCAGATGAGTCAGAGTCGGCCGCTCCCCTGTTAGTCCAAAAGAAGACCAAGGTACACAACCATAATAACATAACAGAGAGAGCCTAGCACAGCCCCATACAGGCTCTATGAATGTTGCTTTAGTCTCTGTGAGCCCCTATGAACTCTAGTGAGTTGATTCTGTGAGCTGTGTTCTCAAGGTGTCCCCCAACCCCTCTGCAGCCTATAATCAATCCTTTTCCTGCCTCTTCCTTGGTGTTCCCCGGCTCTTGTGTCCTGGGCCTCAGGTTGGACCAGTCATAAGCCGGCCACCCCCACAAGTTCTGCACCACCATTTTGTTGTTTGTTTGACCGACTGATTGTTTTCTCAGACAGGATTTTCTCTGTGTTGCCTTGGCTGCTCTCATAGAACATGCTCTGTAGACCAGGCTGGCCTTGAACTCAGAGATGTGCCTGCCCCTTTCTCCAGAGTACTGGGATTAAAGCCATGCTTCACCACCACCTGGTCAATTAGTAAGATTTAAAAAGTATGGTCAACCCCAAAGCTTAGTAGGCAACATCTTTTTTTATGTAAAGGGAACTCTGAGTCTTCCATGAGTTCCCGTGGGAAGAACAATTGGGTTTTTAAAATTTTGTTTTTTGTGTACATATGTGAGTGAGGGCAGGGGCCCGGATGTGTGTGGAGAGCAAAGGACACCTGTGTGGAGTCAGTTCTCTCCCGGCACCTACATCACAGCCGGTGTCACTTTGCATGAGCTGTGTCTTTTCCCAAGGAGCCATCTCGCCAGCCCCAGAGCAAGTGTGTCCAAGGACCAGCTGTGGGCTTTTAGCAAGCACCTTCTTTCTGCTGTGCGTTTTGAACACATCCAGGATCACATGTGACATCCTGTTGAAGATGCTGCTGACTCCTGTTGCAAGTGTCAATCATTCACTCCGGTGGCAAAGGAAACACCTCGAAATTGCTTTCCTGGTCAACAGATGTAAAGGGAAGCCCCAGGCGATTTCAGTAAGGACATGAAGTTTGTGTAAACCATCCAGCTGACCCTTAAATAGTTTGTTATCTAATTTCCTTATTTGTAAAATTCAATCCTTATCTAGAATGTCTGGAAGTGCTTGCAATGGCACAATTTTTATTGTGCTTATAATCATGGTTTGAATTGTAAGTTCATATGTCTATTTTCTCATTTAAGAAATGGCATGAAAGGGACTCTGTCAGTCATTTCTCCTCCCACTAGTAAATATAAAGGACCGATGTCAAGTAGAAGCCACCTGCATTGCAAGAATTGGGCATCGTGTCAGCCTTTGCAGAGGGCGAAGAAAACTGAGTACTTCTTCAACCTTGCAGTTTCGTGAATAACTCCACAGCCATCCATAAGCCTTTACCCACTTACAGAAGGTTTTCTTTCTTTTCTTTTTCCTTTTTAATCCAGACCATAGTCAGTTCTCTGATTCACTCAGACAAGAAAGAAGTACCCATGGACTAGTGTGAGGCACACAGAGGGCTCAGTGTTCTCTCTATGCTCCCGCCCCCCAGTTTCCTACAGTACACAAAACTGAATCCGGGATGACACTTCTGTCTTGGGTGGTGAGCAGCATTGTCAGAACCCACAGTGTAGGTTTAGATGAACTGTGCGGGTTCCTCTCAGTTCACACATTACAGACAAGGAATCGGTCTGTTCACTGTGTCTTCCAGTTCTCCCAGCTGTGTTTCCTGGGAGTCATTAAGTGTCACAAGCAATCACTGGCCTCAAACTGTCGCTCTGAGAAACAGCTGGCCTGGGGAGTTTGGGTCCCCTTCCCGAGAAAGGAAAATGAAACAAGCACACAGCATACCTCACAGCTCTCCTTACAGGAGAGCACACTACTTCTGTAGAAACCCATTCCATTCTTTGAAAGTGTAGAACCAGGCTATCCATGAAAGCATGAGCTATAAGCTCATAGCATCTGTCTTTTAAAAAAAGAGAGTGGTCCACTCTAAAACATCATTTAACCCAGGAGATCAGAAATGTCATCCCAATGCATGACCAACATGCATTTCTTCCTCCTCTGATGCTCTCTTTTAAATTTTTATTTTATTTATTTTTTTATGTGAATTGGACAGTTGTTAGCTGCCATGTGGATGCTGGGAATCGAACTCAGGTCCTCCAGAAGAATAGTCAGTGCTCTTAATCGCTGAGTCATCTCTCCAGCCCCACTCTTTTTTTTTAAGATTTATTTTTATTATGTATATATACATATAGTATATATAATACATACATACTAATACATATATACATACTTAATAATACAGTATACAGAAGAGGGTATCAGATGTCATTATAGATGATTTTGAGCCACTACGTGGCTCTCTGAGCCATTTCTCCAGCCCCATGATGCTCTTATACCATGTGAAGTAAAAAGCAAGGTCTTAGGACTTGGGTTCACAATGTATGTAGCCAACCATATGATAATCAAACTCCAGCAGCAGGACAAGGGGCAGAATTCCAGCTTCTAGTGCCCCTCTGATGCCCATGTCTTGGCCTTCTTACTCCTCAGTCCAGGCTTTTGTTGGTCTTGGCTATTGGAGGTGTGCCTGTGATTTAAAGCTACTTTGGATATCATGACGTTAGAGCCCACTGTGATTCTATAGTAACCAGATCTCAGATACTTGGCTGGGCTCAAGTTACTGTTAAGTTCAGAATGACTCCATGTCCAAACCAGGCCTGGTGACATGTCTATAAAAGCCCAGAGTAGGGACGTGGAGGCAAGAGAATCAGAGTTCAAGGTTGAAGCCAGTCTGGGATATCTGAGACTTTCCATTTCCTTTATTCCCATCTTAAATCCGTATGCTCTCCTTGTAATTAACCTAGAAGCCTTATATCAAAACACACACCATTGATAAGTGGCAAATTTGTACAAGAGTAGAGACAAAAGTATCCAAAGAATTAGAGGGCTTCTATCCAGCACTCATGAGCCTGCAGCCAAAGAATGTTTCTTCTGCATTGCAGTCAGGAAGATGGTCACGAATGCCTGCTTCAAATCCTGTGGCCAGACATGGGGCATAGACCTCTCTCTAATCCCAGCTGGATAGGCAGAGGCAGGAGGATTTGGAGTCAACCTGAGCTACAGAGTGAGCTAGAAGCATGCCTGAGCTACAGAGTGAGACCTTGTCTCAAAAAAAGCAAATAAACAAGTGATCACATGGTGTTTATGTGCCCTACAGTAACCCCTCTTTCTTCTCTTCTCCTCTCCTTGGCTGGATGCTATTTCATGGTAGCAAGCCTGGGAGTGTATGAAGATGCTAAATGAGACGTAACCATTCACAGGGAAGCCATGGCTTCCCTCATTCCATAGGGAAAGCCTCTGCTGGTAGCCAGACTGCCAAGGTATCGTCATCTAGCCCTAGGCCTCCTTCCTCATTATTTTCTGCAATTCTACCTATTAAAGCACCATTTAAATGTACTTTGAATTCTACCTTAATGCTTAACCATCCTCTTTGTGAGACTGAATTTCATTAGCCTCCTCTCTTCCCGTTTTCCTAAACTGTTTAAATCTTCAGTGATCCGGACTGTTTCTGGAATGTAGCAACTGATACTCGCAACTCCATCTGTAAATTTAGCTTCCTCCCAGAAGACACAATGGACCAATTCTCTTGGTGTGAAAGGTACTAATATGGGATGGCAGAGTGGCACACAGAGGATCATAGGGCTTTTGTGGAAGTTGCTATGACCAGAAAGTCGGGGTGGGACCTGGCCCCTCCCCCCTCTTCCGGTTCTTGCTACTCTGTGACTTGGAGTTGTTAGGAGAGAGACAGTGTTCACATTCCTAAATAGTTTTCTTCTAGGTCCAGCCTCTACCCTGCTGTACATGGGCATCAGCCCTGGCTTGAGTTTCATTTCTGTTTTCATTTCCAGGAAAGAGGAAGGTTTTCACTGAAGAATGAAATGGGCAGGGGCTGGAGAGATGGCTCAGAGGTTAAGAGCACTGACTGCTCTTCCAGAGGTCCTGAGCTCAATTCCCAGCAACCACATGGTGGCTCAAAACCATCTATGATGACATCTGGTGCCCTCTTCTGTACACTGTATACATAATAAATAAATAAATACTTTTTTAAAAAAAAAAAGAAGAAGAAGAAATGGGGGGCTGGAGAGATGGCTCAGCGGTTAAGAGCACTGTCTGCTCTTCCAGAGGACCTGGGTTCGATTCCCAGCACCCACATGGCAGCTCACAACTGTCTGTAGTTCCAGTTCCAGGAAAATAATTAAATAAAAAAAAAGTTTAAAAAACAAAAAAGAAGAAGAAATGGACAGTGAGTGATGCAAGGATTCTCTCCCTTCTCCTGACCTCCAATCTGTCCCATGCACCTCTGCCTCCCCTTCCCTCATCAAACAGAATTCTCCTAGCTTTCATCACAGCTGATTTTGACCTGGTGATGTTGCTGACCTTTTGCTATGGGCTTTTGTCCTTGGTGTCACAAGCTGAACATTTAAGCCATGCTCAGCCTCAGCCACTCCTGTCATCTGTGTTTGACCCCCTGTGGTGGAATCTGTTCAATGACAGAATGGCAAACTGGAATTCCAAATAAAGCCAGGTTTGGGGAAAACTCAGAAGACAATTGTGTAAAATCATAAGAAATATATATAGAGAAAGGTGTGGATGGAGCCACCACAGGAGGGGACCAGATGAGGTACTGAGTCAGTGTAATGTAACTTGATTGGCATTAGGGTAGAAATGATACAGATGCTATAACATCCACTCCGAGCCTGAAGGAGAGGAAGATAACTAGCTGGCTGACACTGAGACCACTCAACAGGGAGACAGACAGATAGCCCAGCATTTAAGAAATGGCTCCCAGTTCAGAGCTTACAAGAGCATATTGTTGGTCCAGAGGACTGGAGTTCAGTTCCCAGCACCCGTGGCTCACAATCACCATGAGTCCAGCTCCAGGGAATCTTGCTCTCTCTTCTGGCCTCAGTGGGTGGCCTCTCACCTCTTTCTCAGTAGATGTGAAGAGTGAAGCTCTTTCTAGTATTGGCAGAGGATTCAAGGCCAACTTGGTCTACAAAGCTCTTGGCAAAAAAAAAAAAAAGAAAGAAAGAAAGAAAAGGGATACCATAAAGGACATTGTCTGGGTTTGGATTCCTGCTGCAGGACTTAGCTGCATGGTCTTGAACAGCTTGAGTAAGTCTTTTGTGCCTCAGTTTCCTCACCTACAAAATGCAGATAATAACAGTGCCCAGCCCACTGGGTTGTTAGGCGGATTAAATGAGACAGTAAATTTACCTGTCAAGCAGTATTTAGCAATCCACATATCCTATTTCTTGATTCCCAATAGCCTACCTTTACAATTTGTCAGAGCAGCTCATTGCTCACGATGAATTGGCTCATCAATCATTCGCCTTGAGGTGGAGAAAAGTTTGATCCAAAGCAGCTGGGCCTTAGTACTGATGAGCAGAAATGGACAGAGAAAAGGGGACCCAGGTCTGGACAATGAGAGAACGATAGGAATGTAGAGGAGTGAACAGCACTCAGAAGGACGGCATAGAATGAGGAGGTGCCGAGGCTCCCCAGCTCTGCAGGCACTGGCCTATATGTCCAGAGTTCTGAGGAGAAGTTCTGGGGAGGCCAGAGCATCCACTCACCACCCTGCTCCGGCCCCCCACATAGAGCCAGGCATCGACCACCCCTGTTCTCACTGGCCACAAGAATGAGAGAGATCACCAGTGGCCACTGAGGGACAGAAGAGCGAGCCACCATGGGCAGCATCACTGGGAGTTTGGGCAGCCTGCCTTCTGCCATTCTCACTCTGTCAAAAGAGAACAGGACAGAAGAGCCACCCGAAAGCCACAGCCCAGTGCATGCGGCTTCCCAAAGAACTTCTGAGAACAAGGCTGTTGTCACAGACTTTCATCTACACGTATCCAGAAGGGGCTTCCCAAATGAGTGCTGATCCCAGCTCTCTGTGACCAAATGAAATAAGAGAATTCGTCTCAAGAAGAGTATGACATGGTTATAGGATCTAACATACCCTTTGCTCTTGTTCCTACTAACTCTAAAATGGCCCTTCCAGGCAAGTGTGTCTGTTTTACCAGCACCTATAAGACAGAATCTGTCTCCTCAAATGTAGTTCATTGTCATTGAGTGTGTTCTTAGAACTGACACTTGGTATTAATTTTAAATATGTAAAATCAAATGCCCCATGTCCCATTTCCTATTGTCTTCCACATATATTTAAGGCTGCCAAGATGACTCAGAAGGTAAAGACATTTGCCATGAGAGACTGGCAACCTGAGTTTGATTCCCAGAACTCATATAAAGATAGAAGAAAAGGGTTGACTCCACAGACATGGAGTCATAGACACACACATACTTCTGTGCACAAGCTGTAAACATATATACATCATGTACACACACAATAATAATAATAATTGAAGTGATAGTTCTTCAAAAATAAACTATTATTTCAACAGCAAAGCTGTTGGAATACTTATACTATAAATGATTTTATAATAATACATGATGTAGCAAGTGAAAAAAAAGACTTGGATTTTTTGTTTGATTGTTTTTTTTAAGACAGGGTCTCACTATGTAACCCTGGCTGTCCTGGAACTCACTTTGTAGACCAGGCTGACCTTGAACTCACCTGTCTCTGCCTCCCAAGTGCTGAGATTAAAGGCATATGCCACCCCTCCTGGCTGAAGATTTGTTTCTTTTCTTTAACAGCGTTTTGAAAACTTTATGTGACTGTGCTCGGGTACATGTGGGTGTCCACAGAGGTCAGAAGAGAACATCAGATCCCCTGAAGCTGGGGTTACAGGAGGCTGTTAATCACTTGACAAGAATGCTAGAAACCCAATTCCAGTCTTCCTCTTAGCCACTGAGCCGTCTCTAGAAGAGCACACCTGTCCCTACTCCACTCCAACCTGCCACACTTGGGTTTCAATTGATGCTTTTGACCTTGAGGAAGACACTGAATTCCACTCTGCCTTCATTTCATTTGTAAACAGGATAGTAGTTCCTACTATGGGGTTGCTGTAAGGAGTGCATAGTAGGTGTTAGTAGACATGACTTTCTTTTAGCCTCAGTTCTACAGTGGCTGGGCTTCTGCTGCATGACATTTTGTGACAAACCATTCTGAAGCGTCAGTGGCTTACTACCACGTCCACTCACTTAGTAGCAGGTCTGGGAGTTGTCTATGATGACTGTGCCTGGTGCTAGTGAGGTTCTAACCCGTTAATGTGGCTCCTTCTCTGAGATGAGGGTGAAGAGAAGTGGCCCCTGGAGCAAGTATCCTGCGTGATGGATGGCAGAAGAACAAGAGGGTATGCAAACCCATCCTGCCTTGTTTTGACTCTGCTCCTGTAGTCTAGGCTTTCACTGGACTGGACAATGCAAGCCAGTAGACCAAATCCAAACCAGTGGGGCAGGAAAGTGCATTCCTACCAAATTGGAGAGGAAAATAATAGGCTATTTGCTGAATAGAACACAACCCCAAATTTTAATTTTCACTAGTTTCTGGATTATCTACCAATGAATAAGGGACATTAAAAAAAAAAAAACTACATCAAGTCAATTCAGAACACAAGTATTTTGTAATGTGGAAAGCCTTGTAGATATGAAGGGTGTATTTTTCTGTTTTATCTCACAACTCATAACAGTTATTTGACATTATGGATTCTCTATTTATACACTCTTTTCAAATGCTATAAACTCAGCTTCTGGTCCATATCCCTCTTTCTAAGGCAGGACTCACTGCCTTTGCCTCAAGAGATTCTCTTACTTCAGCCTCCTGAGGAGCTAGGACCACAGGAGTGCCAGCTTTGTTTTTACTAACCATAAATTCACTTTTTCCAAAAAGAAATTCAAGCCTGGTATGGTACCTTACACCTGTAATGCTGGCACTCAAGAGGCTGAGGCAGGAGGATCTCTGAAAATTCAAGGCTTCCTTGGATGACATAGTGAGTTTCAGGCCTTCTTCGGATACAGAGTAAGACTTTGTCTCGGAAAAAAAAAAAAAAAAAAAAAAAAAGACAATGTTATTTATAGGGTTTATGCTAATTCATGGGGGGTTTTTTTGTTTTTTTTTTTTTCTTTTTGGTAGCCCTAGCAGTCCTGGAACTTGCTCTATACACCAGGCTAGCCTCAAATTCACAGAGATCTGCCTGTCTCTGCCTCCCAAGAACTGAAATCAAAGGCAAGTGTTAACATAGCCAGTCCAGGCTTCATCTGTCTTTCTAATGCAGAATTTGTTTGTATGTTTTCTTTTATTCTAAGCCATGTTCTTTGTAAAGACTTTTGAAGTATTCACTACGAACCAAACAGAAATAAAGCAGACTCAATGAATCACAAAGTCCAAGTGTTTGGGCTCTAGTCCTAGCCCCCTCCACGGGCCCTGACCCTCCCAGTTTTCTTTAGGGGAGGTAAAAGGGAAGAAAGACCTCCCCAATCTATAGGTCTTGCTTCTAAAAGTAAATAGCCCTGTCTTGGAGAAGAAAAAGGAATGTTGTAGGCACTGAGTAAGAAGCTTGGATCCTGTCCTACAGAAGTCACAGCTGAGCACGGAAAAGTATGTCCACGGGAGATGTTAAAGTCCACAGAATCCGTCTTTGACCTTGGGTACCTAGGGGGCTCCTCTGAAGTCTGGGTCATGAGGATTACCTGCTTAAAGGTGTCTTGCAAGGATGAAATGAATCCAGTATGAAAAGTAATTAGGATGCCTCTGACAGGCAGGGAAAACTAGCAATAGGTTTTCCACTGCTTCTGCTAAACTGTACAAATCTGGGTTATTACTTTTGTTTCTTTAAAAAAGATCACTAAGGGGCTGGAGAGATGGCTTAGAGGTTAAGAGCACTGACTGTTCTTCGAGAGGTCCTGAGTTCAATTCCCAGCAACCACATGGTGGCTCACAACCATCTATGATAACATCTGGTACCCTCTTCTGTATACTGTATACATAATAAATTAATCTTTTAAAAAATCACTAAAGGTGCTGGAGAGACAGCTCAGCAGTTAAGAGCACGGACTGCTCTTGCAGAGGATCTGGGTTCAATTCCAAGCTCACAACTGCCTGTGACCCCAGTTCCAGGGATCCGGCGCCCTCTTCTGGACCCTATGGGCACTGTATCTTTTGCACATATGTATATACATTCATACATGCAGTCAAAACCCTCATACATAGCAGAATGACATTTTATTAACTTGCTAAATAAACTAACTTTTTAAATATTTATTTTTATTTTATGTGAATTGGTGTTTTGCCTGCATGTATAACTGTGTAAAGGTGTCAGATCTTGGAATTATAGACAGTTGTTAGCTGCCATGTGGATGCTGGGAATCGAACTCAGGTCCTCCAGAAGAACAGTCAGTGCCCTTAACTGCTGAGCCCGTCTCTCCAGCCCCAAACTTTAACTTTTATAGGCCCTTTTTCACTTATTGGAGAAACAATGCCTATTATCTAGCTAGAAAGAAATTCTAAATCTATTATCTTAGAAGTAATTTACTCATTAGCTTTGCAGCAGCCTTTAAATTGTACAGCTAATAACCAGTTTATTTAAGAAAAGGCAATTACCTTAGCCTCTTCGGGCCACTGCTACCCCATCTGGATTTCACTCTTGTTCTCCCCTCCATGCTAGTATTAAGAAGAGTCAATCAAAAGGAACCCAGTCATCCTTATACCCCCATCTTCCTCGGTTATCTCTCCACTACTCTCATTGACTAAAATACTTTTAATTATTACGCCACTGCTTTCATTTTTATTAAAAGCTTAGAGAGTGCCCATCAACAGCAACTGGTGCTTATTTGCTATTATTAAAAATTTTATTAAACCCACAGTTCTGTTTCATAATAATCGCCATTTTACACTTGGTTTGGGATGAAACTGTGATGACATATGTGAAATGTCACTTTGTCATTGTCTTAATGGAGTAAAGCATTGCCTTTCTATTTGTTTGTGAGGCTCCTCTTCTCATAAAATCAAAACAACATCAAACCACGATGCTCATGAAATCGTGCCGCTCCCTCCTTATTTCCCTTATTGTCAAATGCCTGCCTTTTCTGCGCACAGCCACACTTGCCTGCAACCACAAGGACTCCGCAGCACTCTGAGCCCAGCTCAACCACTCAAGCTGTGATGCAAATGTAAATGCTGAAGGTGTCAGAACTATAACCCAGGGGCTCGGAGAGGTCATGATGTGGCTAAAGGTCAAATCACAGCTGCCTCAAACTTGAGGTCTCAAAGACTATGGCTATAGGTATGTTCCACAGCACTCATCTATTAGATTCCTTACGCACAGCGCTTTCCTCAAATTAAAAGTTAAAATGCATTGTTTAGAAACAGCCATATGCAAAGTGTTATGCTTCCTTCCATCTGCTTACGGGGAGTCTCTGCTTACAGGAGTTCAGGAACACCCAACAAGCCAAACCTGGCCATAGAACTCCAAAAGCAAAGGGCAAAAGAGATACTGAAGAAAAGGGGGAAATGACTCATTACAGCCTTACGTGAAAGTCAAGGGGATCAACATGCCCAGCTCTGGGTAGGAGGTACTGCCATGACTTTCTTTTCTTTTTTTTTTTTTTAAAAAAAAAAAAAAAAAAAAAAAACTTTATCTATTTATTTGCCTTGGTGTTTTGCCTGGAACTGGAACTACAGACAGTTGTGAGCTGCCATGTGGGTGCTGGGAATCGAACCCGGGTCCTCTGGAAGAGCAGACGGTGCTCTTAATCACTGAGCCATCTCTCCAGCCCCTGCCATGACTTTCAAATGAAGTAGAGGAAGAATTGGACAAAGGAGCAAAAGGCATTAATTTTGGCCAATGTGCTGTTTGAACTCTACCTCAGGCTGGTTCTACAAGGCTCCAGGGAACCCTCAGCACTTAATCAGGCAGCTTGGTCCTCACATGAGAGGATTTCTCCCTTCTTTGAGCAAGCAGCTTGTTTCCTTCATGAGCCTACTGCTCTTGCTTAAGGGCCAGTTTTATCATAGGTTAATCTGCCTGTAAGGCTCCACTATTCCTGAAACCGAAATTGACTGCAGGAATGGTGCCATTTGGTAGCCTAGAACAGGAGGCTGTAAAAGCCAGCACCATAATTATGATGTCCCTGCAAGCCTTGAAAGTACCTTAGTTCCTCTTATCTTGCTGCCTTCATCCCTGAAGGTGAGGATTACCAGCTTCAGAAGAACACTCCTTAAATGATTGGCGTGATTGGCATGCCTACGTGCAGAGCCCAGGAACAATCTGACCCAGTTTTAAGGTAGGACAGGAGGCAGAAAATGAAGGCAGAGAAACCAAGCTCTTTCTTGTTTTAAATTACCCACTGGGCATCCATAGACGAGAGTGAAACAGCTTTTACTCTAAAAGGATTTAAAGAAAATTGAGTAACCATTTATCAATTAGCCAGTAAGAAATCTGTACAGTGTTTTAAGACAACATCCCGAAACCCTCTCAGCTCCCTGCTCCCTTAAGCTTGCCTTTCTTATCATCCTTCTAAGAAGAAGAATACTTTCTTTGGGGGAGAAGAAGGGGTGTTGAGACCGGGTGCCCTGAGAGGCCCACAAGCAATATGGCAACCATGCTGATCTTGAACCTGAACATGCTACACCCCTCCTGAGTGCTGGCATTACAGGCCAGAGCCTAGCCAAGCATAATTTATAAAGACATTATTTCCACTTAGGACTTTTTTGCATGCAATATACTTATACATTAATGAAAGTGATAAATGACTCGAGTTATGTAAAATGTCTTTAGAATTGCAACATTTATACATCACCTAGCTTCCTTTCCCCAGAGTGCTTTAATTAAGCCTAAGTTATCCATCATGGTGGCACTGTCAGATGTAACATGCTTCTCCAGTTTCAGAACTGGCTCTACAACCAGCTCCTGGTTCCCATCCGGCACTTAGACGCATCTATAATCCCAAGGTAAATATCCCCCATTCAAAGTGGGAGAAGGGTGTGCGGCATTTCCTCTGTAACTAAACTGGCCTTCTGTGAGAGACTCTTCACTTCCCTTAGTTGTGAGAACTCATCAATGACACAATCAGTTCTCACTGCCAGCACTTAATTATTCCTATCATGTTCTGGGAAGTTCTAAACTGCCCCATCCCTGAGTGGGGGTGCTCGGGACTGTTGGAGCATGTAGGCAGTTGGGGTAGATGGTTGGAGCTGGGGACCAATTGGGCAGAAAGCTGGAGGGTAGACTCGGATGAAGGAGGACTCGGACAGCAGCCAGCGGAGCTAAGACTCACGCTGGGCTGAAGGTTTCTGAGCAAGCAGACACCAGAAGGACTTGGGGTAACCTTTTAAACACAGTGCTCTGCTCTGGCTGGAAAGAGAAATAGAATGGCTGGCCCAAACACCACTAGAATCATTTAGCTGGCAGGCAATAGGATCCAGGGTTTCAGCAGCAATCTGAAAGTGTGGCCATTTTGAAAGCAAACCAGACAGGTCTTGCTGACCAAGCTGAGATGGAGATTAGAGGAAAGGTCAGTCAGTGATGACATCATGGTTTGAGCATGTCTGGGGAAGCAGTAAGTGCAGGCAATGTGGAAGTCAGAAAGGGAATCAGCCCCAAAGTTAAAGTGGTAAATTGAAGATTTAGTTACGGCACAAGTAAAAGGATGGGATTGGAAACAGCGTACACAAAGTGAGCATCCCTCGTCTGAAAATCCAAATTCTAAAATACTTTGAAACTTTAAGTTGACATGAT
The DNA here is from genome assembly GCA_004025045.1 of Sigmodon hispidus. NCBI lineage: Eukaryota > Metazoa > Chordata > Mammalia > Rodentia > Cricetidae > Sigmodon > Sigmodon hispidus. The sequence goes on along the minus strand of PVIH01006797.1, from coordinate 66,632 downwards.
ACCACAAATGGAAAATTCTATACTTGACTTCACATGATGAATCTCAGTCAGAATACAAGCAGCACTCTAAAATTGCACAAAAATCACCTTCAAGCTAGGCAAGGTATACATGAAACATAAATGAACATCTACCTCACTTGGGTCCCACCCTCAAGATAGCATTATGTATGTGCAAATATCCAAAATCAAAAACAACCTGAACCCTTTCAGGTAACGGATAGTCAAGCAGCATAAAAGTTTCCAGCACATCGAATGCACCCCAAATCCAATGGCCTTCTCTCTATCTATCACCTAGCACTAGTAAGGAGCCCTTCTGGGCCAATTTGTTTCATCTATATTTTATACTCCAAGAATTCTGAAGTAAGTTTGAGATATGGAAATGGGAAGGGAAGTATGAGCCATAAGAAAAATGAAGGGGCTGGAGAGATGGCTCAGCGGTTAAGAGCACTGTCTGCTCTTCCAGAGGACCCAGGTTCGATTCCCAGCACCCACATGGCAGCTAACAACTGTCTGTAGTTCCAGTTCCAGGCAAACACTAAGGCAAATTAAAAAAAAAAAAAGAAAAGAAAAGAAAAATGAAGATTTGAAAAGACCTTTGAAAGCCATTAAGCAAACCTCATTCTACAGGCAAGGAAAGCTAAAGATTGGGGTAGTAATAAATTCATGCTAGTAGAAAGGAATAATTCAACAATTGGAAGCTGAGTGTTCACAAGCAGTTTTACTAAGTTTCTTTTTCTAAGATACAAAGAAAAAAATAGTGAAATTATCATATACTCAAAATTCATTTTTAAGGTTCCTTTTGTCTCATGTCTTATTTGTGATCTGGTCCAATAATACCACAAATACTGCATATTATAAAATAACTCCTGGCACCAACAACTAAATAAGAGAAGTGTGTTTACTTAAGCATCGTTGGCTGGTTTTCACACTGTGGACCTTGGGCTTCTGGGGTCATTGTAAGTATGGCTGGGCGACAACAAAAGACAGCTATCTGTGTGGAGTCAGTTTTCTTCAAGCTGCCAGGAAAGTCACCTTGGATGACCTGTCACCTCTGGCATCATTCCTATGTTAATGGAGGAAATTTTGTGTTGTCTGTGAAAAACAGAAAGGGGATATAAGACAAGCAGAGCACCACCAGGCAGAGTTCACCACCAGAAACAGTGAGGCCTCCTCAGAACATGAGTTAGTAAGTTTAACTTAATTCATTAAATTCTGTTGATTATGTGGGCTATAGGTGAAATTTGTGGCAATGTTTTTCTATAAGATGTTATGAAACCACACATTTGAAATACTCTTTGATTTTCTGGAAAAAAATGTGATTTACAGAATGCACTTGGTATTGGATATAATACAAAAATGACACTAAAAGTATCTTATAAACTGGCATTTGAGTAATTCAGGGTCTAAAAGCCACTTATAACTAAGATGTTTGCAATGGAAAGGCTGTTTACTTCACTTCTGCAAAAAAACAACCAAGAAATCAATTCAGTGCTTTTGTCCTATAATTACTAGAAAAAAAAAAAATGGCTGTATGCTTGTTAGTTATTTCAGGCAATTCAAATTTTGAGCTGTATAATAATTTTTACAAAACTATTAACATGTGTCTAATACAGCGCCTTCCTCCCATCTCTTAGCCAGATCTGCCCCGTACATTCTTCCTTCTTGTTTTACATGGCATGTTCTTTCTTGCACGGAATAATGATAGTAGTGGCAACTCTAAAAATATCTGCCCTACCCTTCCCGGACTGCTGATGGAGTCTGGGGGAGGGGGTCATCATCTTCAGCTGCATCCCACTCCTGAAGCTCACCAAGCTTCAATGGGTAGTTTCAAACCCATGATCCCACAGATGGCCTGGTTAAACTCCGTGAACCACAAAACAAAATTAAAAGGTGAGTCTGTGGGAAAGAGACTGGTAGGGAGGAAGGGGTGAGGGTAAGAAACCGGAAAGTGGGGTGTGTGTGAGACTTTCACAGAACAAACTTGACTAAAAATATATCTTTAATTGGGGGGGCACACTAGCAACACAGTATTACTTGTAAACTTTAGTGTTCTGATCTATAGATCAAAGAACCACAGCACTGCCCACCTCAGGACAGTGGGGTAAAAATGCAGAAGAGGAGAGGGGAAATAAAAAGCAGAAGCCAAGATCTGAGATTTGGAGCAGGAGGAGCTTGAAGGCCTGGGTGGGAAGGAAGTAAAGGATGCACAGCAGCAGTGGGCAGGTCCCTCAGCTTCTCTCGAGGGAGGGCTGTGAGCTCCTTCCCGGGGCAGGACCACTCTCCCACAAGTCCAGCACAGTCATATATTAAGCTGAAAGCACTATCCTCAGATGTGGTCCCCAGGAAGTCGACAGACAGCCGAGAGGCCACTTGAGTACCGCATTGGAACAGAAGCCACCGAATTTCAGTTTCCAGCGAGGTCACATTGCTGCTTTGTGGTATCTTCTTGTTTGTTTGTTCAAGTATATTTCCATCATTTGCTGTTGCTTTGTTAAGTTTTTGAGAAAGAGTCTTATTTTGTAGGCCAGGCTGGCCTCAAACTGGCAGTGATCCATCCTCCTGCCTCAGGCTGCTAAATCCTGGGATTACAGATATGAATGAGCCAGCACACCCCACTCTCCCTGAAGGATCGATTCAGAAAGCCATCTTACTTTTTGGCTACCCCATTTTCACTTATAAACGACTTTGAATCTAGTTTCAAACAAACAACACAATGTCTTGCTGTCCTCAGAGTGTCAGCTCTTGGCCCATAGTCTGTGACCGTGCCTTGCGTTCAGCCTGCTTCCCTGGTTCCCCTGAAATTATACGAATATACCTATGCATATAGACACAAAGTCCAAGGCATGCACACTGGACCAGGTACTCATTTGTGACATCAAAGAAGATGTTTTAGCTCAAAGGCTCAAATAACAGTATGACTACTCCTAAATTTCACCAACAAATGCCACTGGTTTGTAATGAAATGAAAACCAGCATGGAGCTTCTTTCTGAGTGAATGACAAAGGCCTCAGAGGCTCCCATTTTTGAATGCTTGGTCTCCAGGTGGTAGAACTGTTTGGAGAGGAAATTTTCAAAGCTGCTAACCAAGCCAAGGAAAAAACAACTAGGAACAAAGCTAGACATTTTGTACTTCTTTTCAAAGCACTCCTAATCATTTTTCACAGTTGCAATCAGTCACTTTCTTCCTGACTCGAGAGTCAATGTGCTCGTGGCGCTGCTAGGGTAGGGCAGGAGAGTCCTGGTCCTGAAAGCAATGGCTCTGGGAACTACTGTTTAAACAACGGAAGGCTGGCCAGAGGAGACAAACTGTATTTCTTTTAGCAATTCAACTTCTGATTTTGCTTTTAATATACAAGGATTGTGAACTGAACTAATAACAATATTGGTGTACAAATTTTATTAAATTAAAAAAAAAATCTTAAACATTCTTCTGTTCCTTGTACTTTTTTTTTTTTTAACTTTAAGTTTTTTCCAAGACAGGATATATTTATGTAACAATCTTGGCTGGCCTGGAACTTGATTTGTAGATCAGGCTGGCCTCCAACTCACAGAGATCTGCCTGCCTCTGCCTCCCAAGTGTTAGGTAAAGGCATGTGCCATCACCGCCTGGTTCCTTGTACGTTTTTATTTACTCAACCATACAGTAGTTATTAGAAACTTTATTGAAAATACATAAATAAAACCCACCGGAAGTGGCATGCCAGATCATTTTTGTGAATTGCTCCTTTCGTGTTTCTTAATAATGTCCATGAGGTTAGCCCCTGTGACCAGGTTACTCTGTGTCTGTCTGTCTTTCTGCTGCTCCCTTCTCTTTTGCTCATGAAGGTAAGGGGAATTTAGCAGTTGTGGGGGGAGAATGGATCCTGTGGGCTTCACTCTTTTGGCAACATCCCAGAAGAGCCTTTTAGAGTTGTTATTTATGAAAGTAATTGCAGTTCCGTTTTGACCAAGTCTTCCCACTCTGCCAACCTGAAACAAAATGTAAAAAGACATTTTCAAGTCTCATTCATTTCAAGAGAATCAAGATCATCATTAGAGGTATTTATACATGTGGGACAATGACAAAAAAGGGGAAATGCTGTGAGACTATGTTCTTGTACACTATAAATATTGGTTTAATAAAACACTGATTAGCCAGAAGAAGGCAGACAGCAAGTATAGGTGGGGCTACCAGACTAAGAGAACTCTGGGAAGAAGAGAAGAAGATGCCAGAGAGATGCAGAGGAAGCAAGATGAGAATGCTGCAATGAGAAAGGTACCAAGCCACGTGGCTAAATATTGTTATGAATCATAGGTTAGTTTAAGAGTAAGAGCTAGCAAGTAATAAGCCTCAGCCATAGGCGAAACAGGCCAAAACAACTTATAATTAATATAGGCCTTTGTGTGATTATTTGGGACTAAATAACTGTGGGACCAGCTGAACAAGACACAGAAACTTCAGGCTATCTATACACTTTAAAATTCAGAAAGGTTACTTCCCTTTTTCTTTAGTCAGCATTCGTGTGTGTGTGTGTGTGTGTGTGTGTGTGTGTGTGTGTGTGTATGAATGCTGGGTACTGAACCCAAGGCCTCAGGTGTGCCAAGCATTGAATGCTAACCCTGAGCTACAACCCTAATGGTGTTCTCTGGACTGTGTGTCTTGATATATTTATGAAATCAATTTAGAGGAATGATGTCAACATATGTACTTTCTTGCTATCTTAATTTTAATGAAACAACACAAGAAGACTGTTTGTTTTCATTTTTGTGCCTTGAAATGTTAGATCTATACTGTTTCATTTTTACAGAGTTCTCAGTTTGACAGAAGACAAATTTGTGATTCAAATATTAAAATCGATAGCTAGCACAAAATCTACTTGTTTCTAAATATAAAATAAAACATTCTGACAAAGTTTTCAGAAGGAAGGAAACAGAGTTACAGTCAACTTCTGTTCATCAATTAAAATGTAAAATCTGAAGTCTATACCTTGAAATATTTAAGTGTGCCAAGTGTGGTGGTGGATGCTTTTAATCCCAGCACTCAGGAGGCAGAGGCAGGTGGATCTGTGTGGATTTGAGGTTAGACTGGTCTACACAGGAGTTCCAGGACATCCAGGGCTAGAGAGACTCTGTCATAGAAAACAACAACAAAAACTATTAAAAGTAAATGGATGGTTCCTGCCAATATATAAGGTAGTTTTAAGATTATAAAAGAAAAAAAAAAAAAACTCCCAAAAAGTTAAATGGGCTGAAGACCTCTAGGGAATGAGACTTGCAAGTGAGAGAGCTTTGGTTTGCTTTTAGCTTTTTCTGATTTGCTAGATTATTCAAATAAAATACAAACTAATGTAAAAATAGCTATAAACTACCAAAGAGGAGAAAGTATTCACAAATCATGTATTTGGTGGTGTAAGTCTTCTTGAACATACAGAAAAAGACTGAAGTCTTAACAATAAAGACAAGCTAGTTTAGAAACTGGACAAAGGATGTGAACCTTACCAGAGAACATATACAAATAGCCAGGAAACACTGACAGGCTCTTCCTGCATCTCCATTCACCACTGAGGAAATGCAAACCAAAGCTGTAACAAAATACCATTCCATGCTTGCCAAGGGTGGCTGTGATCAAGGAGACAGGTTAGCATGTAGCTCAGCCAACAGAGTACCTGCCCAGCAGGGAGGAGGCCCTGAGTTAGACCACAGCAGGGCAAAAAGGAGGTGGAGTAGTATGTGCCTGTAATTCCAGCAAAAGCATCAGAAGTTCAAGGTTATCCTTAGCTACATTGAGATTTAAGGTCAGCATGGAATATGAGAATTAATGAAACCTTGACTTCAAAAGCAAGCAATCCATCAATCAAGGAGTCATAAGACTTGGCAGATGTAGAGAAACTGGAACTCACATATTGCTGAAGAATATTGGCTGGCAGATGATGAAAATGTTAAACACAAAGTCACCATATAATTGGACAATTCTGATCCTAGGTACTAGCCAACAGGAATAAAAACGTGTGGACAGAAGAACCTGCATATGAGTATTCACAGCAGGGCACTGATATTAATAGTAGCCAAACAATAAAAAGCACAACTAGTGGATGCATTCGCAAAGGTGGTATACCATAAATGGGATATTTCTGGCAATAAAAAGTAAAACAAAATTTAAATATACATGTTTTGAATGAGTGAATGTTAAAAACATGCTAAGTAAGAAAGTGTTATAGAAGATCACACATGGGATGATTCCTTCTACACAAAATGACCACAAGCGTCAAATCTACAGAGGTAGAGAGCAGAGTGTGAGTGGTTGCCAGGGATGAGGGGTGTCTGTGTTTGCTCTGGATGGGGAACGATTGCTGATGATGTGGGGCATCTTCTTAGGGTGAGAAACATTTTCTAGAACTGATTGTAGTTATGCTTGTACAATTATGTGAATATATTTACACATTTAGTTGTTTGGATTCACTTGAAATGAGTGAGTTGTACAGTATCTAAACTGTATCTACTGATAATTTACAAGGCCCAGAGTGTAGAAGGGAGTGGGAGAGCACACCCCAAACAACAACAACAATAACAAAAAGGGGGATGAGGAGGCTGGGGATGTGGCTTAGTAGTTGAGTGTTTGCTCACCATGCACATAGCCCTGGGCTCAATACTCAGCAGAAGACAAAAACAACCTCAAATATTTTCTAAACTCTTAGGTAGTTGGTTTATCTCATATCAAATTACTTTTCTACCATTAAAAATAAAAATCAGCCACATGGGAATTTCTATTATACTTATCTTGGGCTTAGCAGTTCTACTCAAATTATTAATATTATAATTATTATTCCTATTATTAGATAGGGTCTTGATATGCTGCTCAGGCTATCCACAAACATAGCTGTCTGACTACCGTGCCCATGGCCAGAGGAACTTATTGTGTAAGAATACTCATAAAAAGACAAGTACATGAATGTTACTGCAGCATTTTTGAGTAGTAAAACACTGCAAACCTAACAATCAATAAAGGGTTTGTTAACTCATAGTACACTCAAAAAGTCTATCATCTTGTGGCACTTAAAACAGGACAAGTAGGTAAGTTAGAAAAAACATTTAAAGAGCCTGGCCATAGAATAAGTGTTCCCTACCTATGAACATCTAAATGGTACCTACTATGTATATATGCTGATGAGAAAAGACATCTGAGATACAGTTAATAAAGTGAGGGACAGAATAGGAATGATGTGGTCCCATGTACATGATAAATATGTATACCTATGTGCATATATGCTTGTAATTTTTTAACTATTATCTGCCAAAACTCAAAGACAAAAAGGAATGGTAAGGAAGGCTTACTGGCAGGGGGGTGGGGGGTGAGATGGGGGGAGGAAACGACATGGTGCACACCTTTAATAGCAGCACTCAAAGAGCAGAGGTAGGCAGATCTCTGTGAGGTCTACAACGGTAGGACTATGTAGAGAATCCCTGTCTCAAAATAAACAAAAGAAGGCTTACTTCTTATTGTATGCCTTTGTTATGTGTAACACTGTTCCTGAACATACTTCAAGAACTGACGCAATCTAAGACACAGACAGAACTAGAAAAACAGCTGGCTCTAGAGTCATGTGAACAGAGTTAAACCTTCCCCGGGCACCAAGGCCAGGGGCCAGCACTGTATTGTAGTGGGGGATACTGAAAGCCAGAGTCAGCCTTGGGATGTCAACAGTGGTTAAATGACTATAATCAATCAGCATATGCTAAGAGGCAGAGGTGGGTCTCAATACTGTAACATTTTAGAAAAAGTTCTATCTAAAATTATGAACCGTTTGAAAGAAAGCATTTCATTCGTCCTAAACACTATCACCTGAAGGATATTCAATTCCTGATTAAGCCTAAGTAAAACTCAAAGCTGCAATGCTGAATACTGAAAAGTCAATGTGGCCTTGGGAGGTGAGTCCAAGAGTGGAGGAAAGCTGTGCTTGCCGGTTGGTAAGTGATGCCGCAAAAGGAAGACGGAGCAGTCAAGAGATAACGGCACTGAGGCAGCCTCTGTTTCTGCCAGAAAGAGGGGCCATTGTTACTTCTGGCAGCAAAGGAAACAGTGAAACTTTAACAGGTGAAAGACTAGGACACGTAAGGATATGAAGGGAAGACACGACTCCTGAACAAGCATTGTAAAGGGTCACTTTCACTCTGGCCAGCACAGAAACTTAAAGCAATCTTTTCAACAGGTTCTTTTTCTAAATACAAAAGCCACCAGTGGACTCACTGAAGAGATAAGAGAAAGCAGCAAAAATGAAGCAATAATTCAATGCCTAAAATGTTTCTTAAACATTTAACTTATGTATATGTGTGTTTCGCCTCTTACGCCTGTGCACCACGCACAGGCCTAGCAGACGCAGAAGAGGTACGTAGACCCCTGGGACTGGAGCTGCGGATGATTTTGAGCTGCTCTGTGGGTGCTGGGAACTGAACCAGGTCCTCTGAGAGCAGTAAGCACCTAGTCTCCTACCCCCTAATATATATATATATAATTGGGTTTCTCACTTCTAGTTTTTAATGTAATTTAGGTATAAAGTTATTAGAACCCAAATTTTGTTTCTAAGTGCACACGTGTATGTGCATGCAATACACGTGTGCACATGCAATACACTTTTTAAAAAATATTTATTTATTATGTATACATTATACAGAAGAGGGCACCAGATGTCATCATAGATGGTTGTGAGCCACCATGTGGTTGCTGGGAATTGAACTCAGGACCTCTGGAAGAGCAGACAGTGCTCTTAACTTCTGAGCCATCTCTCCAGCCCTGCAATATACTTTAATTAAAATTTTTTAAAATATTTTTTTATGCATATGAATGAATGCTTTGCCTGCATGTATGTATATACACGACATGCATACGTGGTACCGAAGCAGGTAAGAGAGAGGATGCCAGCTCCCCTGGGACTTTACTTATAGATGGTTGTGAGCCACCACGTAGGTTCTGAGAACTGAACCAAGGTCTTCTAGAGGAGTAGATAATGTTCTTAATCCTTTAGTCAACTCTCCAGCCCTAAGCATATATATTTTAAAGACTAAAATATGTAAAGTTTTATGTCCTGCTTTTCAAAAAATGTTTCCTCACCCTGACAATACCTTATCACCAAACTGGCAGGACAGGGAAGCCCCTTACCTGATGAACATACTCATCCATGCTTGAAGGCATATCAAAATTCACAACCAGCCTGACGTTGACCAAGTCCAGGCCTCGGCCCAGGACTCCAGTGCTCACCACGACCTCATAGTCTCCCTCCAGCAATCCCTTTCCAATAAAGCATAAAAGTTCATTATTCAGACCAGGAGTGGTAAGGCATACCTATAATTCCATCACTTAGGAGACACAGGAGAGCAGATCTCTAAGTTCAAGATAGCATGGTCTAGATAGAGTTCTAGGCCAGCTAGGACTGCATAATGAAACCCTGTCTAAAAAACAATAAACAGTAGAAAAAAATCATTATCTAGAACTCATTTTATATGGCTTTGTGTAATTCTGACTTTTTTAAATGCTCACCTCAGTATTTTGTTGCAATAGCTTTTCAATAAATAAAGGTCTCACACTCGAAAACAAACTGTACCTGAAATTTTCCCTAACCTCTCTGGAATGTATTTTATTAATTTATTCAAGTGAATCTCTTCTTAAGGTAGCTTCTGCTCTGCCCCAGACCAAACTGACCTGATTTCTGAATCAGTGGATTGTAAATTAGCTATCCATTTAGCACACAGCCTCTAGAGAGCAGGCTTATTGCTCCCCACACATAGAGGACTAAGCGAAAGAAATATCGAACTTCACAGTCACTGCTTGGCTTGTGTCCCCTGTCACTGGAAAGGTGTCTTCTAACTAGCTGGTGAGAGTTGTCTCTTAACAATGCAGGAAGACAGAGAACACAGAATGCTAAGATCCAACCTTCAATATGTCTCTCCTTTCCACTTGAGACTTCTCTGAGTGGATGGATGTGCTCTTTAGCCCCGTGATTTTCTGAACTGCTTCACTCAACAGATCTGCGCCAAGTTTGCAGTCCACAAACACCACCACTGGAGGCTTAAAAAGCTTCTTATCCTGAGGAAACAAAACAAGAAGTTAAATTATTCAGAGTATAATTTATGTGGAAATGTCTCTGAAATCATTAGCATAAGCTAACTATTAGAAGGTTTACAAATATTGCTATAGGGAGATTAAAATAATTTTAAAATATAAAATAAGAGTGCACTCTTCTCAAACTAGTGTTCTCATTTAAGGCTACATAGCTGTGCGTCTCACTTTTTCATCATTAATATTACAGATTGTAAAAGTTTAAGCCTCATTACATAGTTCTAAACCCTGCTTGCTAGTCAGTGCAAGCTGTCTTTAACTTAATACCACATTTGTAAGTAATTTTTCTATATATCAGCCACTCTAACAAGTGTGTGTGTGTGTTTGAGACAGGATCATATTCTGAAGTCTAAGCTCACTGGAGTGCAATTTGTAGCCCTGGCTAGTTTCAAATACAAGGTTATTCTTCTGCCTCAGCCTTCCAAATACTGTAATTATAGGCATGAATCACTATACCTGACTCATGAGGAGCAATCCTCACATTTCAATCCCTTTGTATAATAAGGAAAAAAAAACAGATTCTGAGTCAGAAGGGATAGCGTAAACACTATAAACTCAGCACTCCATGAGCTGAAGGAGGGTTATGAGTTCCAGACCAGCATGGCCTACAAAGTGAGACCCTAAACAAAACCCCAACTAGGCATACATATTTTCAGGAATAAAACTTTGGGCATGGGGGGCTGGAGAGATGGCTCAGCGGTTAAGAGCACCGTCTGCTCTTCCAGAGGACCCGGGTTCGATTCCCAGCACCCACATGGCAGCTAACAACTGTCTGTAGTTCCAGTTCCAGGCAAACACCAAGGCAAATAAATAAATAAATAATAAATAAATAAAGTTTAAAAAAAAACAACAACTTTGGGCACGGTAGCCAATGTCTTTTAGCACAATACTGAGGAGACAAGGTAAGGACTATATAGTATCAGGCAAGCCAGGAATACATAGCAAAAGCCCGTCTCAAACATCAGAAGCAAAATTTAATTTGATCCTTACTGAATTCTGATGTAGGTAGAGGGATTTACTATTAAACACCTGTACCAAAATTCTCCCAAAGCTACCCTTAAATACTACTCTCTCTGGAGCTGAGAAAATGCACACACAGGCCACAAAACATGGCTGACTGCTTGAATACTCACATTTAGGATTTCAAATAACTTCTTCTTTTTGCCCGGGTCTTCTACCCATAGGACTATCTGCCGCACGCTGGGGCAGGGCAGGTTTTTGTCCCCAGTGACAATCCTCACAGGGTTGTGTAGAAGCTGCTCTGTGAGCTCTTCTATACTGGCTGGAATTGTGGCAGAAACCAAGATGGTCTGACAACCACCAGGAGTATTTTCCAAAATGTCAAGCACTTGCTGTTGAAAGCCCATCTTTAACATGGTGTCGGCCTAAAATGAAGGCATTCAAAAGTCAACACCACAATTCAAAACCACCCGGAATAAGACCAAATGATTAAGAGAAGAAAATTAAAAACAGAAAAATACGTTATGGTGCCAAAGACCAACAGGGCAATGTTTATGCAAAATTATAAAATATATAACTTAATGATATGGATTATTATTAATAGCTACAAAACAGATGTCCTATATATTTATCATTTAAGACACTTGTTAAATTATGGCAACGTATGCCACTGTGCCATTATGAAAAACAACCAGAAAGCTCTTTTCTGGGTAATAAATGATTGCTTGGGGAAAAGAAGTGAATACTGTATATACCATAATTTATTTATATTACAAAACAAAGTAAGTATATAGTCAAGAAATTAATTAAGCTGGGGGAATGCTTTACACTGTAATCCTGGCACTCAGGAGGCTAAGGCAAGAGGACTGAGTTCAAGGCCAGACTGAACTAGACTGAAACCCTGAAAAACTAAATCGCTCCCACAAAGATGCCTAGAGAGCTGCAGAGTGTAAGGGAAGGAGGTGCTCACTACATTTTTGTTTTTCAGTGCTGAGAACTTAACCCAGGTCTGTGTGCATGCTAGCGTTCCACTATTGGACTGCGGCTGTTGTCCTTGAATTTTGGGTCTTGGCATGTAGGCTGGGCTGGCCTTGAACTCATGATCTTCCCTGTGATAGCTTCCCAAGTGCTGGCTTTATAGGCACAAACTACCATGGCTATCAGAGTTCACATTTTGTTTTTTTATTTCTTCCTAGCCATGGTTATATCCTATATAATAAAGCTATATTAAATTAAGAAAATTAATGTTGGGATGGGTATGGTTTAAATGTTGAGTATGGTCCTAATGTTGCTGTTTCTCCAAATTCATCCTAAAACCTTACCACTGACGTGCACTGGCTGACCTCTGTCACAATATTCCCTTCAGAAAGCAATTCATTCAAATCTCTCAGCATAAACGTCACCTTTCCAGAGAGCCTCTGGTTACCCAGCTAAGGAAGCCATGGTTTGTCCTTGCCATAGTGCCACAGACAGGTACACTTGTCACAGCCCCATGGGGCAGAGCTCATCAGTATCTGTTTCTACTAACCTATTAAACCAACAGTATCTGGCATGTCAAAAGCCATAAAAAGGTTATCTTTCATAAGTATAGGGGCAGCCTTAATTCCAAGCACTAAATAAGATCTAATTTTGTAACAGGCTACACGTCAGTGTTCCAAACCTGTTAAAATCCAGAAATTACCTGGGGTGAATTTTTCAAGATTGCTGGCTGCTACATTAGATCAGCCCAGTGAGAAAGCCAGGCAGAGGCATTCGCCGGCACACCAGGTAGGCCTGGTTTTGCTCATTTGTTTCCTTTTATTTGGCAATATGGTTCCCAGGCTGGCTTTGGATTTATTTATTTTATGTGTTTGAGTATTTCGCTTGCATGCATATCTGTGCTCCATGTGTGTCCCTAGTACTTGCACAAGTCAGAAAAGTGTGTTGGATCCCCTGGAACTGGTATTGAGGATGGTCATAAGCCACCAGCTGAGTGCTGGTCACTATGTAAGACTAGCAAGTGCTTTTAACTACTGAGCCATCCCTCCAGTGCCCTCAGACTGGCTTTGAACCCACCCTCTAGCATCTGCTTTCTAAGTGCTGGGGTCACAGGCCAGTAATACTATCTGGACCCCAGGTGATTTTTATCACTAGGCCAAGTTGGGCAGACCCATGTTTGTTTACTGCAATGTTGTCTAATCAACAAACAGTACAGTCTGTGCATAGTCCAACAGTGTGAAGGAAGAGGGCCTCAACCCTCATCCTGAGAGACAGGGCACAGTTTCAGAGTCCCTCATTCTGAAGCAGTGAGGAAGAAGGAGGATTGGGGTGGGGGTTGAATTCTATCGCCAAAAGGAAGGTCTGACAAGAGACACGGATGGTGACACTGAGCAGAGGTTTCAATCTCAAGAAATGAGTCCTGGCCCACCCTCCCCTGGAGCATCCTCAGCTCCAATGACCTGAGTCCTGGCCCTCCCTCCTCTGGAGCATCCTCAGCTCCAATGACCTGAGTCCTGGCCCTCCATCCTCTGGAGCATCCTTAGCTCCAATGACCTGAGTCCTAGCCTTCCCTCCCCTGGAGCATCCTCAGCTCCAATGATCTGGGTCCTGACCCTCCATCCTCTGGAGCATCTTCAGCTCCAATGATCTGGGTCCTGACCCTCCATCCTCTGGAGCATCCTCAGCTCCAATGACCTGGGTCCTGGCCCTCTCTCTCCTGGAGCATCCTCAGCTCCAATGACCTGGGTCCTGGCCCTCCCTCTCCTGGAGCATCCTCAGCTCCAATGACCTGGGTCCTGGCCCTCCCTCCTCTGGAGCATCTTCAGCTCCAAAGACCTGAGTCCTGGCCCTCCCTCCTCTGGAGCATCCTCAGCTCCAAAGACCTGAGTCCTGGCCCTCTCTCTCCTGGAGCATCCTCAGCTCCAATGACCTGGGTCCTGGCCCTCTCTCTCCTGGAGCATCCTCAGCTCCAATGACCTGGGTCCTGGCCCTCCCTCTTCTGGAGCATCCTCAGCTCCAAAGACCTGAGTCCTGGCCCTCCCTCCTCTGGAGCATCCTCAGCTCCTGCCCCCCACTACTCTTCTGACTCAGCTGCCAACTCCAATGCTAAGCCCTCAGTCCTTTCTACCTACTGCCTTCAGCCTTCTCTTGAAGAAAGCAGACAGTGCACAGACTGCATCGAGAAAAACATTTCCCCTTCATCTATTGTCAGAGCAAGGCAAACTCAGACAGTATCACAAGGACCCAGCATTTACCCACTTAGCCTTTTCTAAAATTAAAAGTACAACTATAATTTATGGAGTCGCCTCTCCAGCTGCTGCCTGCTTTCCCCAGATGTGGTCCTCAGAAGGCTCATAAATGATTACTTTACAGTGGCTCTTCTCACATTTAACCCCTCGGTCAGTGCCTCCTCCTTGGCTGCTTTGCTGGCTGCCAGGCTCTGAGGCCTTCAGCTTCTCTTGTACTGAGCAGGGGAATGGCCTCCCTAAACCACCACTTTTACCAAGCTATGCCCAACTCATAATTTAGAAAGCTTCATTGTCTCCCACATCAAATCCAGAAACTTCGGCCTCCCTTTCAGGGCCCTCTATAATTTGACTCCACCCAACTCTACTTCCTATTATTTCGCAGTAAGGATTGATTCTTCAAGTTGGTTGGTCCCCTTCCTTCCCTTGCACAAGACACTTGGGTTTTCTGACTCTGCTTATCTCTTATTGGAATATTTGATCTGTCTTCTGGTTTTTAATTTTTCCTCCATCTTCTGAGGAGCAGTCCAAACCCCATTATTATCTATTAATAGTGCCAAAGCACTTACTCTCTAAATTCTACTACTCACCCTTAATTGTCCTGGACACTTAGCATATTATTTGTACAATTCAGTATTTTATTTAATAGCACTTTCCCCCAATAGTTGACAAAGTGTGGCTCTCAAGACAAATTCCAATCTTTACCTGTTTTGTGGAACTCATCACATCCAATCATTTTCCTTTTCTTCTACTACATTTTTAAACTGTACAACAGATAGAACCCAACAACCTGCAAATGCTAGGCAGGTACTTTACAATTCAATTATACTTACAGTCTTTTTTTAAAAAGAGATTTATTTTTAGTTTATGTGTATCATGTTTGTCTGCATATATGAATGTGTACCTGCTTGTGCCTGGTGTCCAGAAACCAGAAGGTATCAGATCCCACGGAACGGAGTTATTGATAGCTAAGTTACTGTGCGGGTGTTGGGAACCAAATCTGGGTCCACTATAAGAACAGCAGGTCCTCTTAGCACTAGGCCATATAGCCTTCCCCTAATCCTTGCTGTTTTGATCCAGAGGATCTCTGTATAGTTCAGACTGTCTTAAACTTGAGATCCTCCTGCCTCTACTTCTCTGAGTAAGTGCTAGATTAACAAGCATGTGCCCCCATGCCTGTGTGGGGTTTTATTCTTTTTCTTTTCTTTCTTTCTTGTGTGTGTGCGTGTGTGGTGTACATGTATACATACAGATATTCATGCTTGTGTGAAGGCCAGCGGTCAGCCAACCTTTGGTGCCACTTACTTTGTTTTTTTAGGCAGGAACTCCCAGTGGCCCGAAGCTTCCCAAGTAGGGTAGAATGGCTGGCGACTGCCCCGTCCTCAGTTGTAGGATGACATGAGTGTGCCACTACACTCAGCTTTTATTTATGTGGGTTCCAGTGTTAAACTCAGGTCCTCACTGACAAAGCATCTCCTCAACCCCACATCTGGGCTTTTGTTCATCTCTGTTTCATTATTTCGGTTTTCTTGAAGCACAGTCTAGCTATGTAGCCTAGATTGGCCTTGAACTTATGATCCCCCTGCCTTTGGCACTACAGTAAGTAAATTATAGGTATGTGCCACCATGCCATGCTAGTTATCTTCATATTGTTATGGGTGTACAGGTTAGCTCCAAAAGATCATACTGACCCCCAAAGTCTATAATACTGACTATTTTCTCTTTTATTTAAATTTAAAATTTTTATTTTACTTATGTGTATGAGTGTTTTGCCTGCCATGTATGTCTGTGTACCACGTGAATGTCTGGTGGCCAGAGATGCCAGAAGAGGTCATCATATTCTTTTTGAATTGTAGTTACAAACTGTTGTGTGTGGTGATATATTTTATATTTAATAAAAATCAGTCTGGAATATCTGTGAAGACTTAGAGGTCAATAGCAACTACCTTTCTCAATCACTACCTCATTTTATATATGCACACATGCATGCACATACACACACACTTATTTTTCTATATGTGTATGATTGTGTGATAAGGTGCATGTGTGGCAGCCTTGGTGCTAGGTCCTCACCTTCCACGTTGTTTGAGGCAAGGTCTCTCTTACTGTTTATTGCTGCTAGTGTGCCTGGCTTTTACAAGGGTTCCAGAGATCTTCACCATCAGATAGCTTGAATGGCAATCTGCCCACACCTTCACCTCATCTTTTGAGACAGTCTCTAACTGAACCTGGAGCTCAGTGGTTGGCTATCCTGGTCGGCCAGTGAGCTCCAGGGATCCCCTTGTTCTGCTGTCCTAACACTGCTGTCTCAGACATGCACCCCATGATCAGACTTTATGTGGGTCCTCACACTGATGCAGCATGGACTTTAATCACTGAGCTATCACCCTAGTCTGACAAATAGTTTTTAAATATTACTACTTACTTCATCTACTACCACAATCTTTATGCCACCAAGTGATACAGAGCTCTGTTTTATTATGTCCAGAAGTCGTCCAGGGGTTGCTATGATAACCTAAATAAAATAACAAAGACAAATTTAAAATTAGATAAAATTCATTAATCCACTCAATCTTTGTTGCTTTCTTTTGAGACAAGTTCTCACTATGTACCCCAGGCTTGCCTTGAACTTACAACCCCCTGCCTCCACCATCTGAGTACTGGGATTATAGGTGTACACTACCACATGGGACCTTTCATTCTATTTTTACTGAGTAGCTAGCATATAGAAGATACTGTGTAAAGTACCACAATGAATAAGTCATACACCATTTCAGCTCTCAGAAAATATGCCATCTATAAGAAGAAACAAATGAACAAGTTATTGTGATAAATATGATATACAGTAAATGGAGAAGCCTGTAAAGCATTTAAAACATAAAGGTGAGTCTACAGGATCAATGGGGAAGGGTGAGGTGTTCAAAAGTACACTTATGTAGTCCCCAAATCGGTGTCTACAATATGCTCGTTGGGGAAGGGCAGGATTCCAGCATGGCCAGGGGAAAAATAAGGCCAACAGGGACCTCCTTAAGAAGATAGTAAGTACTCAGAGATAATGAAGATATGACCTAAAGCCACAGAACTCATCTCAAGATACTCCTACTGTTCAAATCAGGGTCAAACCAAATCACAGTATGAGGCTACATCTTTAAGTAAAACAGGAAACTCTGATGCCATACTAATAAACACAAAGACATCTGTATATCTCAAAGTACTTTTCCCAAAATAGTTACTAAATACAAAAAAACGAAATAAACCTTACATTTAAGGGTCAAGTTAATATTCCTCAAGGTAGTGGTATAATTGAGAGGTATTGTTTCCGTAGTGTGGTGGTTTGAAAGACAATGGCCCCCACAGGGAGTGGCACTATTAGGAGGTATAGCCTTGTTGAAGTAGGTGTGAACTTATTGGAGGAAGTGTGTCACTGTGAGGTGGGCTTTGAAGTCTCATATATGCTCAAGATAACGCCCAGCATCTCAGTTCACTTTCTGTAGCCTGCAAGACTTAGGACTCTCAGCTACCTCTCCAGCTCCCAGTCTATCTGCATGTCACCATGTCCCACCATGACAATAATGGACTAAACCTCTGAAAATGTAAGCCACCCCATTAAATGTTTTTATAAGAGTTGTTATGGTCATGGTGTCTCTTCACAGCAATAGAAACTAAGATACCTAGCATGCATGAGACCTGGAGTTCCACCCCAGAACCTCAAGGAAAAAAATAATAAAGGCTGTCAAAAAGGATGCAACGAAAAAAAAAAAGTGTATTTCTCTTTAAAGTGGTTTGTAAGCTGGTCATGGTAGTGCACACCTATTATCATAGCACTTCAGATATAGGAGGACTGCCATAAGTCTGAGACTAAGGGATGAAGGGAGGGGGCGGGGGCTGGCTCAGCACACAACACCACTTGCTGTACAAACACAGGAGCTGAGTTCAAGGCCTCAGTGCCCACAGAAGGTGGATATAGCTGCATGTGTGCCTGTGATCCAGCACTATGGAACTCCAGCTTCAGGGAGCCTATCTCAAGGGAATGATCCAGAGTATGACAGAGCACAGCACCCAGTGTCTCCTCTGGCTTCTACGAGTGCACAGGCGTATAGACCTGCATACACATGTGCACATACATCATACATACACACTACATACGTACAAAAATTTAAAAGACACAGACTGAAAGAATGGCTCAGTGGCTACAAGTCTTTACTGTTCCCAGCACCCACCTGGTGGCTCACAACCATCTGTAGCTCCAGCTCCACTCCGCCAGGCACACACATGGTGCATATATACACACATGCAGGCAAAAAATTCACATACATAAAAAAAAAAAATCTAAAAGTACAATAAGAAAAATTACAAAGAGCCCATCCAATACAAAGAAGTGACTTGTAAATCCTCTCTCCCCCCCCCCTCTACCTCTCTTTCTTTTCCTGTGGAGGTGAGAAAATTATAAAAATATGAGTGGGCTCCAAAGGGTAGATGACATGCTAATTTCTGCTCTTTGCTAATATGTCAATGTTAACTTCCTGAATCTGTAATTGCGTTATGATCATGCAGAATAACGGCCTTGGTTGTAAGAATCACATCCTGAAATATATGAGAATGGCAGAGCATCAAGTCAGACACTGACTTCCAAGAAACCTGGGAAAAAGAAATTTCTTATATTGTACTGCTTTCTTTTGTTCAAGCTGAAGATTTTGTTGTTGTTTTTTGTTTTGTTTTGTTTTTAATGTATGAAAACACTGTAACCAGTTATCTAAATGACTAATATTGCAAACTGGAGTTTAACCCAAACATATTGACTGTTTTCTTCCTGAGAATGAAATGCAGCCAGTTAGATGGGGAGAGCTACATGTTGGGGCGGATGAACTTGCGCTGGAGGTAGCGAGCATACAAGAACTTTTCTTGAAAATCAAAAGAAGAATGAACTTCAAGGTTCATTCTATTTAAAGGTGGTTAGAACTGCACCTACATGTCTAAAGGCATCATAATGCTTCAATGCTGTGCGATAAAAATAAGATGGATCTTACATGAGCCTCTAGCAAGTTCTACTGACCCAACTCAGTGTTCACAAAATATTTTAATGATTTACCTTATAAACATATACTGCTGAACTTCTAATTTTATTAGTAAAAATTTATTATTTATTATCACCTTTCTCTGTTTTACATAGTAGATATCTACAATGAAAATTAACGAACCAATTCCTCACTAGTTACCAATCAGCAATGTCTTACAAGTGTTCTTGACATGTTTTTAAATCTCTCAGAAATATCTGATGAGATGTCTGATACACAAGATAGGTATTAATACAGAGTTTTTAATTGTAGTATTTTCATATCTGGTGGTAAGCACCCACACAGTGCTCTCTGGCATCTCAGTTTCTCCCTTGGGACTTCAGAACCTCACTGCCATCCCAGAAACTAAAAAGGGAATGTCTAAGATAGCAGGAGACCCCCAGGACTAACAGCTGCGCCTAGGCCATGGTCTACTTTTACTGGTAAGCCTCTATGCCAACCTTTCCTTAAGCTGCATCAACAGGTATGTACAACCATTCTGGCTCAAGAAAGCTGGAGCTCACCAAAGCATAGTTATCTGTGACATTATCGGTGAGCTCCAAAGCTATTAAATCACTTTACTTTCACATATGAGAAAACACAGCCTACAGAAACGTGTGTGTGCATGCCTGTGCATGATTCTCCCTGGGGATGTGACTTTAGGTAGCTTTTAGGTTTTTGCCAACTACGTCTTTTTTTTTTTTTTGCAAAGTTTATTTCATAGCCAGGTGTAGTGCTTCATGGCTGTAATCCCAGCACTAGAGGTTGAAGCAGGAGCATTGCTGAGTCTAGTCAGTCTGAGCTACGTAGTGAGTTCTAGGCCAGCACACAGTTACAAAAAGTCTCAAAAGAATTAAATAAAACAAAAGGTTCATTTTATGTAGGAAAAGAATGGACTACAACTTCCTGAGTGCTTGTTATAAACTAAACTCTGTCATACTTCATCTCATGTAACCGTATTTGCTCTGGAGGTTGGTTTGTGTATCTCTCTCATAATGAGAACAGAGATCTCAGATGGTGGGATTTATTTAAATATTCATGGCTGATACATAATAATTGCCCAAACTGGAACCTTAATTTATCTGACGGCTTCCTCCTTCACTGTGCTACTGTGAATTTTGTTTACAAAACTTTCATAGGACTTCTCCCAAACAGGGGCTTACCTTCACATGCTGCCGTAAGCGGTGGAGCTGAGGGGGTAAAGGTAAGCCCCCCACAAGAAGTACTGTCTTCATGCGTGACAGACCGCTCATCAATTCCTTGGCTTGCCTCTCTATCTGGATGGCTAATTCTCTCGTTGGTGTGAGAATGAGTGCTGATGGAGATTTATCCTGCAAAGAGGAGAAAAACATCTCAGAAACCTCAACCATGAACTCCTGCTGACCGCGACACCATCAGCTTAGATATGAGCTCCTTGCTCACCCCGTGCATAGCTTTCCTCCAAAAATTATCAGAAATTGAGCCCATTTCTTACACAACTTAGATAGAAAGCTAAAGATCAAAAGTGGGTAAGGTGAGAAAGGTCCCCTCTTCCGAGGGGGAATACCATGGTCACTATGAAGACCTACCAAAGCATGGCACTGTGTCTTGATTCTCTAGCCTCACACATTTACATCTTTTTCTTTTGGCCATAGAACTTAAGTTTATGTATGGATTTGTGAGAGGGTCCACATCCTATCCGTTCCCTTAGCTCTATGAATCCCCACGTTTGAGCTGTACTTTCTCCTCACACTGTCTTCCACAGCTTTCTTCTCCTTCTACTCTGCCTACCCTGCTCTCTCTTCTGGCCATAAGCATGGCTCACAAGCTCACCAGGACAGGCTGAGCATTCTCAACCCAGGAATCTGGAGTGAAAATGTACTTTTAATACCAAGACTTTTGAGCACCAACATGGTGTTCAAGGGATGGGATGGATCAGTGGTTAAGAGCACTGGCTTCTTTTGTGGAAGACCCAGGTTTGGTGTCCAGCACTCCCAGGGCAGATCACTACCTTCTGCAACTCCAGTTACAGGACCTCCAACATCCTCTTCTGGCCTCCAGTGACACAAGGCACATATGTGGTACACTGAGAAACATACAGGAAAGCACCCATACACTTAAATACAATAGTAAGTTTGTTGTTGTTGTTTTTAAAGTTCCAGATTCAGGGCTGGAAAGATGGCTCAGCGGTTAAGAGCACTGACTGTTCTGGAGGACCTGGGTTCAATTCCCAGCACCCACATGGCAGTTCACAACTGTCTCTAACTTCAAGATCTAGCACCTTCATAGACATGCAAGCAAAACACCAATGCATATAATATGATAAAAATATTTTTTTAAAAAAAGCCAGCCAGCTGGCAGAAACAAACAAAAAAAGTTTCTGAATAGGAATGTTTAATCAGTAAAATCTATGCAAATATTCTAAAATTGGAAAGAACTCCCAAATCGTAAAACCTCTGATTCCAAACCATTTCAGATAACACTTGGCATGTACTAAGAAAACGAATAGGCAAAGTTTGTGAAATTGTGTGTGAAAATGCTTTATGCACGACAAACTAAAAAG
Organism: Sigmodon hispidus; assembly: GCA_004025045.1. Taxonomy (NCBI): domain Eukaryota; kingdom Metazoa; phylum Chordata; class Mammalia; order Rodentia; family Cricetidae; genus Sigmodon; species Sigmodon hispidus. The sequence continues at coordinate 44,762 of PVIH01006797.1, read as the reverse complement.
AAGCTAATATTTTTTATTTGTTTTGGTCTTACTATGTAGCCTGTCTAGAACCTAGTTCTCTTGCCTCAGTGCTGGGATACAGGATTTTGCCACCAGGACCAACAGTAGTACTGTTTAAAGATGAACCACACATGGGTCACACTTATCGGTGGTGCACGCCTTTAGTCCCAGCACTCCGAAGGGAGAGGCAGGCAGATCTCTGTAGTCTGAAGCCAGCATGGTCTACAGAGTGAGTTCCAGGACAGCCAGGACTATAAAAAGAGAAACCCTGTCTCAAAAAGCCAAACTTGATATGGTGCAACAGCATTATAACTTTAATATACAATGTCAGTTTCTCCCAAACCCAACAGGCTCACATAGACTCCATGTAGCTCATCCATCTGGTAAACAGGGTTTTTCCTGCGGATCAAAACTTTGTTCTTTTATAGCAAACCTGCTAAAAATAAAAATGTTTTGTAAGGAAATTAATTTTTAGACCTTCCGGGAAGAGCTCTTTGGTTCCACATAATAAAAAGAATATTCTTTGAAATCATATACAAAACAGAAGCAAAATCACCAGGCGCTTCAGTGACTTAATATAGAAATGGTTGAGCTGAAGCTTGTGAATTTATTAGCTATGATAAAGCCTGGTAACTACTGCATGATTGTGAGAAGTATGAATACATGTCAGGTCTATAAATTACCTCAAATAAAGCTCGGATGATAACAGGAAGGAGAAAAGCAGCTGTTTTTCCTGAGCCTGTGTCTGCACTGGCCAGGATGTCTCTTCCCTGGAGCCCCACAGGGATCATCTGCATCTGGATAGGCGTTGGCACTTCATAGCCCGATTTCTTCAAGTTCTGATCTAAGGTCTCAGGGAAGCCACAGTGCTCAAAGTCAATAATGGGCCTGGCAACTTCTTGCCCTTGAACTGAGATCCCTAGCTGCTGTTTAAGGGTTTCAATCTGGTCCTCCCTCAGGCTCACAATAAAGGGGTGCTCTTTGTAGACATAAAAGGCATCCAGTTGGGTTTTTGGTTCGGAAGCAGCTCTCTGTGGGCTGCTGGCCTTTAACGACTCTTCCTCTTGCTTAACTTGCAGCAGATGTTTTGCTTTGCACTCCAAGCTACACACATCTTCATCAGTCTTATCACAGATATACTCTCCGTATCGACCACAGACAACACAGACAGGCTCCCCAGGCTCTGCCCAACGTTGGGTTTTGGAAAATGACTTCACAGGCTCTTCGGAAGGAACGCTGTCCTTCACAACCTGTTCTGGTCCCACCAACTGGTTAGGAGGACTGGGTGAAGGACTTGATGCATTACCTGGCCTGTCTGCTGTGACAGCTTCTTTTGTAAGTGAAGCATCAACTGGAATATCTCCGTCTCTGCCCAGCTGAAGGTCTTCTGCTTCTGGCTTACTTTTCTTACCTACACAGCTTTTGAGGTCATCATTAGAATTCCTCTTGATTTTCAATGATCTTGGAACAAACATTCTTCAATATTCTGTTGAGGAAATGGCATCAAGAGATATATTTTATCCTCAATAAGCTCACGTTAGTACCACACGCTGTTGTGTCAGAGTTTTACTCAAAGTAATAGTGAGGCCATCATGGCACTACTTATGCCAAGCTTTTTTTCCACTTTTCAGTTTCCACTGGGTGAGGGGATACAGTCCTTTTCCTCACACACAGTTCCTCATAACCCTGCTGTGCACATGATCTATTTCTGTTTACCGATCATTTGCATTTTCAGGGATCAGACATTATAGAAATTATACAGATAATCCTTCAGCTGCATTTTCACAAAAGAAAAGTGGATACTTCACAATTAGAGTTTTAAAAACTACAGAACAAATAGGGGAAGAAATGCTATTATGTTTATATAAATAACATTACACATTCGGTGTTGCTGCTTTTTCTAACCTTCACAAGCAGGGAAAAATAAGTCACTGCAACCTTAAACACACACACACACACACACACACACAGATGAAGAATCTCAGCCACCTAAGAATTAAGTACATTTATTCAAAAAACAATTTCTAAGTGTTAGAACCCAAGTATTCTTGCACTGAAGAACATTAAAAATGTTTTCACAAATTCGTGAGTGGGAAAAGGGTATATTTAACCTTACTTTGGGATTAAGAAATACACTGATAATTTTCTCAAAAAAAAAAAATCAAAAAACAAACCCCAAATAAGAAATCGCTAGATCCTATTTTCTATTAAAAAGAAAAAAAACCCAAAAAACATGGCACCCAAACCGCCTATACTAGAGGATCTGGCCCAGCCATCAGGAAGGGGTGGCGCCGCGGAGCTTGCAACCCACAGCTCCCGCCCACGGCAGCGCCCGCACCCCGCGCGTCCCCGCCCTCCCTCCCTAGCCGCCCGCGGGCCCGCGCTCCAGGCGCGCGCACGCTCGAGGACCCCAGCGAGCGGCGCGGTTAGCCGGCTGCCGCCTCGCGCCGGAGTTACGGAGCACAGGAGCGGGGGCTGGAGGCCCGAGCTGCCAGGGCGGCGCACGCTCACCCGCGCGAACCCCCGCCGCGTCCGTTCTCGCCCGAGCAGCTCCTTCCTAGGCGCAGGGCCGAACTTCCGGCCGACTCGCCCGGGCAAGTCCGCGAACCCGGCCCGGGTCTGAGGGCCCCACTCCTTCGCGTGCAGCAGGGGGCGGAGCTCCAGGTGGCCACGCCCTCGCAGTGACGTGACGGCGGGCGGGGTGGGAGGAGCTGCGGGAATCCTTTTGGAAGTGAGTGTGTCAGGGAGCTGGCTGGTGAGAAAGCGGAATTGCCAGGAAGGGTGGGTCCGCCACACTCAGAAAGTGGGAAGTTTGAGTGAGCCAGAAAACCCTCTTCTCCCTTCAGCTGCTGAAAATAACTCCAGAATCCGAGCAACTTGATATGGCATAGTTGATATGCCAAATATTCATACTGCCACAACACTCCGCCCTGCCCTGTGCAAAACAAACTCCCCCCAAAAACCTTTAAAGTCTGTTTCTAGTTCCAAAGGGTAGCCTTTGCTCTGCCAACTTCTGGAACAGCCTGACAAGTCCCAGGATGCTGGCACTTATGTTGGTGTGGGGAGGAAATAGGAAAGGGGAAGCAGAGAAATTGAGGTAATGTTTTGGGTGTCAAGACGTTTTTGTTTGTTTTTTAAAATATATTACGATCTAATATTTGATGCAAACAAAATTTAAATTTAGCAGTTACGTTAAATGTGAACATACTAACAAAACAAAATTCCTACTTCACGTTGTCATTAGTAAATTAATAAATGCTAAACCATTTGTTTTTGTATCTCAGGGATTCTGATTCTTCTTGCCTGATTTTGTGTGTGTGTGTGTGTGTGTGTGTGTGTGTGTTCAGCTTGCCATTTTCTGGTAAGATATATTTTGGCTGACAATGTTTCATTTCCCTTTTGAGCTTTTTAAAACTAAATATACCACATATATGCATAGAGCCTTCCAGTATTTGCTTTTATTAACATACATTTTATTTTTCCTCTGAATCACTTCAGTTGCTAAGCGTACTAGTAGGAATTCACTTTACTGACCAGACAAATGAGATATCGTTCCTGTCAGGAATGTATTCGGTTCCATAGCAATGTGAATATGAAACTACTTTACATCCTTTGTCTATAGGAAGCACACTAAATGAATGTATTTTTCTAAGTCTGAAGTTTACAGATTTGAACTATTACCTTAGTTTGGTGACATGTAATTTACCTTTTCCCATCATAAATAAACACTCACTGTTGATCTTACTGTTTATTCATAACTTCATTATTTTTTCTTACTTTGGTCTTTTAGACAGGGTCTCATGTCTGACATTATACTCTGTGTAGCAGAGGATGGCCCTGAACTTCAAAGTGCTCTGCTTACTGGCATGTGCCAGCTTGAATCCTTGTCCTTAAGAGCTTCTTCCTTCTCCAGTCATATAAACGCCTGCCACACAAAGCCAGGCTTTGCCCTGGAAATCATAAACATGTTATTCAAGAACACTGCTGTTTACTGCCAACAGAGACTCAACTGTCCACTCGGAGGTGGAGGTGCGTTGTAGGATCTTACCGATGTTCAGTTTTAAATTTTTCCTTTTTAATTTTTTTTTTAAACTTTATTTATTTATTTATTTGCCTTGGTGTTTGCCTGGAACTGGAACTACAGACAGTTGTTAGCTGCCATGTGGGTGCTGGGAATCGAACCCGGGTCCTCTGGAAGAGCAGACGGTGCTCTTAACCGCTGAGCCATCTCTCCAGCCCCTCCTTTTTAATTTTTAAAATTGTATTTGTTACTTGTAGAAGGAGGTCAAAAGACAACTTTAGGGAGTCTGTTGTCTCCACTTTGGTGAGGCAACACCTCTTGTTTCTTCCACACCTGGGTGTTCCAGGCTAGCTAGCCAGTGAGTGTCTAGGCAGATCTCCTGTGTCTGTCTTCCCATCTTGCTGTAGATTTCTACATCCTAGAATTACAGATGTGGACTGCACAAATTCTATTTAGTATTATAATAAAAACCTGGAGGGAAGGCTGGAATATCAGAGAGGCAGGAAACAAACCACAGCCAATTCTCACCCAGCAAACTCCTCAGGCAGAACAGGGTAAGTCCTCTCTCCAGAAGTCCTCACCACCACCCAGCTACTCCCTCTTTCTATATTCCTAGAGCTAGGATTAAAGGTGGATACCATCACTACCTGGCTCTGTTTGACATTGAACTCACAGAGATCCAGAGTATGTCTGCCTCGCAAGTGCTGTGTTTTTCTTTTTTGAAATTCTGGGTTTGCCTGTTGCTTTCTGGGGTGGGTGGGGGGGATCTGTAAGGAACTGAGAGAAGGGAGACCATGATCACAATATATTGTATAAAATTTTTTCAATAAAAATATTTATGTTTTGCCTACAGGTGTTTTGCTTGCATATATGTCTGTGTAGCACATGTGTGCAGTGCCCACAGAGGTCAGAGGTCAGAAGAGGATTTTGGATCCTGTAGAACTGGGGTTACAAACAGTTTGTGAGCTGCCATATGGTTACTGGGAATGGAACCTGGGTCCTCTGGAAGAGCAGCCAGTACCCTTAATCACTGAGCCATTTTTCCAGCCCCTATGTTTTCAATTTTTAAAGTTGACTTTGAAAAAAAATCAGACTTATAAAAAAGTTTTGACTAATACAACATTCATGTGTACTATGTACCTTACATGGCCACATTTTGTCTACTTGGAATTTTATACAAGAACTTTTGGTTTTGTTTTATTTTTTGAACTGAGCTGTTGCACGAATTCTGGTTGTATTAAATAAAACTCAGAGCCAGATATTGGAAAAAAGCTGAAATATCAGAGAGAGGAAACAGACCACAATCAAATCTCACCTAGCTATCTTCCAGCTTCCTCAGCCTCACTCCTCATTGCTTCTACAGAGTAATCTGTCTGCCTATACCTGCCTTAAATACCTTCTTTGCCAGTTGTTTCACATCCCGGTTAAGATTAAAGGTATGAGCTACTACTATTTGGTAGTTAGCCTTGAACTCACAGAAACACAGAAAGATCTGTCTTTGGAGTTTTGGGATTAAAGGCGTAGGTCACCCTCTTGGGTCTTTCTTCTTGTTGGGATTAAAGGAGTGAGTTACTACTCTCTGACCTTCCTGGCTTGACTGTGGGTGGATCTGTTCTCTGATAGTTCATGGTTGGTTTTATTAAATATATAACATATCACCACACAGGGCTTCTCTGTCTTAATAACCTGGCTGTCCTGGAACTCACTCTTTAGACCAGAAAGGCCTTGAACTCACAGATATCCACCTGCCTCTGCTTCCCAAGTGCTGGGATTAAAGGCATATGCAACCACAGCCTGGCATATAAGAACTTCTTGGTTTAACAATTAGAGAATGAATTATGGCATATAGATATGAAGGTAAAGCCATTCTTACATATATCCACAGAACAATGTTCAAATTTAGATCATTTAACATTGAAATAACACTATACCTATTATTCAGTCTTTATTTAAAAATTTCAAGTTCAAGTTCAAGGCAGGATCTCACCTCCTAGCTCAGACTGGCCTAAATTCCAAGTGCTGGGACTCCAGCCTGTGCCTCCACACCTTCTTACTCTCTTTATTGATAAGGAAAGTTATCAAGTTTAATATACTTAAGTCTGCCAATCTCTTCTATTGCTAGCAACTTTGATGTCCAAAAAGCCTAGAGTACCCTAAAGCTAGGGAGGTTTTGCTTAGTAATTTTGAAAAGGTTCTGGCTTTCTCTTTTATATTTAAATTGTGGGTACACGTTGGAATTAGTTTGTGTTTGCTTTGAAGTAAGAATCTATTTCTTGGTTTTCCAAATGGCCAGCTAGTTGTCTGAATAGTATTAACTGACTTGTATCCTTTCTCAAATGATTGTCAATGTTATATGCGGAATGTATCGATGCTTCAAGATGCACAGGTATGTTTAGAGCTCATTACTCTCCTCTCACTCATGACCCCTGATGCCAGTACTATCCTGCCTTGTTATTATAGGTTTTGCTGGCTCGTGGAACACGTTCCCCCAATTCAGAGTCTTAATTATCCTGAATTATTCTTCAGTAAAGATTTTAGAACCAGCCTGTCTTTTTTCAATGTCTTGATGTGATGATGTTTGAAAACACATTTCTATAGAATCATGATGATTGGGAAGAATGGCAGCTGGACATGATTGTACACTCCTATAATCCTAGCCCTCAGGAGGGAAAATCAGGGGATCAAGAATTTGAGGCCAATCTGTGGAGGAGGAGGAAGAGGAGGAGGAGGAGGAGGAGGAAGAACTTAATAGGACAGATCTCTTATGTGTTTCTGAGTGCTCATCTTCAGATTGGTTCATACGTTTGCCTCGAGTCCACCAATAGTTACAAAATATATCAGTCATGCTTCATAAAAATGGTAGATTTGTTCTAGCCTTTTAGTTTTATAAATTTGAAGGCCCCTTTGTTTTAAATCAATATTTGTAAAGCAATCTAAACTTTTATATATATTTAAGATTTTTAGATTCGAATGCATCCACCAGACTCCATTCACCACCTCCTGCCATGCTCCATACCCAGTCAGGAGAAATTATTTTTGTCACTGCATGCCCAACTGATTTAAAGCAGAAGCTTACCTTCCAGGGCAGTCCAGTTCTTCCCTGAAGAGTTCTGTTTACCTAGGCATCATCAAAACACTTTACATACATTTGTCATGTTTAATTTTCAGTATAATACTATAAAGTAGAAATTTTATCCCCATGGTAACAATGAAGAAACTGGTTAAGGTACTTATACAACTTTTCCATGGTCCCGAAGGTAGTGACATCACAAGATTTTAATCCCAGGTTTTTGTCCTGAATTCATTAAACTACAATGCTGTGACAGTTAGTTTTTGTTCCCTTGATGCAGACTAGAGTCGCTGGGGAAGAGGTAGTCTCAACTGAGGAGCTGTCTAGGAGGCATTGGCTTGATTGATGATTGATGGAGGAGGGCCCAGATTACTGTGGGTGGTCCAAGGAGGGTCCTGAATTTTAGCCTGGAAGCAATCCAGTGAGCAACATCCCTCCACTGTCTATGCTTCTTTTCCAGGTCCATGCTTGAGTTCTTCCTTCAGTGATGGACTGTGCATGGAAGTATAAGTCAAACAAACAGTTTCCTCCCCCAGGTTGGTTTGGTCATGATTTTATCACAGCCACAGAGGTCCAAACTAGGACCACCACCTGTAAGTACTTTCCATTTGCTCCACACGCACATCCCTGTAATGTCAATCAAAGGGCGGGTTCTACGCACCATTTTTAGTGTTTCTAGCATATTCCAGTCCTTTCGAAACCTTGGAGACATCCAGACCCAACCTCAGAAACACTCATGCCTACGTGTTCCCCAGCCCTGCCAACTTCTTTCTGTTTTCCCACAGAAGCTTTTAACTCATGCCCCTAACGCTCATATTCTTAGTGTTATCTCTGAGGCAAGTGGGGGGTGATTTATTCATAATGCACTCTCTGGTGAGTTGCAACTCATTTCTGCATGTGAGCTGGGCAAAGCCAGATTAATATTTAATGTAAAATCCACTTTTCAGGACTAATACATTAAACTTCAGGACGATTCTAGTCTTAGACTCTGTCTCTTTAATAGGAAGCTCCAATTGAATTTCCTCACAGATCTCACCAGAGAACAGTCTTGTTCAACTAAGTATCTATTTTCATTTTTTTCACAAAAGGTCTTTACTGAAATGGGTTTATGGTGGTCATTTGGTTGTCAGGTTGTGGGGGACATTACTTGTAATAGACAACATGGAAATCACAACTAGCATTACTAATGCTGTGTCATTATGCACTATGCTTCATGGCAAGGAGGAACAGGAAAATACTCAGGAATGAGTCAACCAGGTAAGAGTTATGGAAGGCATGCATCCTGTGTGCCCATCCTCAGAGTTTGCCTTAAGCTGAATCTTAGAATGGGAAAGGCTACACTAATCTGTCTGACCTGTGTGTTACTCTCATGTTCTGTTGAGACATGTACAGAAATAACAATGCCTAGCATTCTTTCATGTCAGGGATCTTCAGTCTCATACCAATGAGCTTATAGCTACTCCTTACTCTTTGACTATGCAAGTTTGGAAAGCCTGTATAAAGTTACAACAAGGTAGGCAGGAAATCATGATTGATAGCATTAGACTAGTCTAAATTTTTCCCACTTATATCATCACAATGAATCAAGCCAGGAATTGGCAGTCTCTATGAGTTATAGTCTCTAAAAACTTTTCCTTATACATAGGTTCAGATTCTATAAGTTGAATTATATACTCATTCAGTAGATTCAGACATCAGTCATGAACCAGATATGGGAAAAGAATAAGAGAAAAACAAGGGTCTGGAGAAATGATTCAGAGGCTAAGAGCACTGACTGCTCTTCCAGAGGTCTTGAGTTTGATTCCCAGCAACCACATGGTAGCTCACAACCATTTAGGATGAGATCTGGTACCCTCTTCTGTACACTGTATACATAATAAATAAATACATATTAAAAAAAACAAGCCATAAAAATCTCTTCTGTCATCAGCCTTGGGAGGATGGGAGGGGAAGTACAGGATGCCATGGCATACGGAGGATGGTACACATGGTGGAAATGGGAGACCACGGAAAGCTTTCCAGAGAAAATGACATCTAAAGACTGGATGTAAAGGTAAACAATTAAAAGAGAAAGAACAACAAGGTGGAGAGAAAGTCTAAAGTGACAGTATGACACACCCATGGAATTGATGGAAATCAGTCTCAGTCTGTTCCATTCAAGTTATGTTTCGTTAACAAATGACTGGAAATTCCAGTGGCGTGTAACAGGAAACATTTATTTCTCATTCATGCCACAGTATGAAGAAGAGAATATGGGGGATGTTAAAATGTAAGAAATTATTGAGGAGTAAATCTGAGGAAGAGAAGCCAAGGCAGTCTAGAGAAGATGGTTAACTAAAGTAGTGAGAGTCATAACCCAGAGAAGTGGACAGAATCAAGAGACACATAGAAAATAGAAACTCTGTCTATACTCATATTTATGCACACCAGAAAGCATAACATGATGACAAAGCTCTATTTTTGTTGTTGTTGTTGAGAAAGGATCTCTCCATGTAACTGGCTGCCCTGGAGCTCACTCTGGAAACCAGGCTGGTCTCACACTCAGAGGTCCACCAGCCTTGAGTGCTAAAGTTAAAAGTATGCATCACCATGCCCAGCTTGATAAAAACTCTAACCTAGATGAACTTAATACTTAAAATAGCAAACTGATATTTAATATAATAACAGAATTGTCTTTCTCCTTATCTGAGTGGTCTCACTGAACAGTGTTATTCTTTACTATCTCTACTTTACTCCCGCAGGCCCGAGGCGTTAATTTCCCAGCATCTTCCAGATTACAGGTCTATTCATGTACCTCTCGACAGTGAAACCTCTGAGATGACAAACCAGGAAATGCCCAATTAAGTTTAGGTCTATTTTATAGCCAGCCAACATTATAAATTTTGCAAAGATGTCATTTGATGGTTAGGAAAACTGAACTGGTAATGAGTATAAAGTCTACTTTTATCAACTTCAGTGAAAGGATTTACTGGATTTACACAGCAAGGCCACTGAGCCCTGAAGGCACATAGCCACCATGTGCACACTTAGAACCCTACTGCTAAAGTGAATTGATTTCTCATAAATAAAGACTCTGTGTTGGATTTTTCCTTTCAGTTATAAGCATGTGGCTGGGGCACTGAATCCTTTAAAAATTAAAATATATATGTACAAAATTAGAAGAGAGGATCTTAGATTTCTATGGTGGCTCTAAATTCCTCAGCAGTGAATAGAGAGAACCAGAATGAATTCTCTATAAAGTACTCAGGATGCTCAACCCATAGCCCTGCACACTCTAGGCAAGCATTCTATCCCTCAGCCACATCCCCAGCACCCAAATACTCTTTTATATGGAAACAACTTTTTCATCTACTCTTACTTGTCCAATTGAAGCATCATGGATGGTTTTCCAGCACATGTGAGACTAGCTAATGACTTTCTCTATTTTTCTCTCCTGTCTTCTGGTTTACTTTTCAACTGTGATTCCATATTGGGGGGCTGAGGTCATCATGTCAGTGATAAATGTGAGCTAGCTGCTTGATAGAAATCAAAGAACCCCCAGCAGCACACAGAAGGCTACTCATCCCAAGAGATGGATGGAAGAGTGTGTTTTACAACCATGGGTTTGAGGAGGTGTTTCCCAGAGTCCTCTAGAGGTAACCTGAGGGTTTTTATTTTCTTCAATCTCATGTATTCAGTAAATTTTAAAACATATCTATACATTTCAGTTTATCCTACTTAAAACTGTTCTTTCTGAAGTGTTAGTTGTCCCAAAGCCTCCAGCATCTCTTAAATACACAGTCTTTGATAGTTTCCTAGTTTTACCCTAAACACACACACACACACACACACACACACACACGCACGCACGCACGCACGCACGCACGCACGCACGCACGCACGCACGCACGCACGCGCACACACACACACACTCACGCACCACACGAAAATAGGATTCACTTGTCACAGTCTAGGTATAAAGCATGTTAACTGCTATTAAGCTTGTTATTAATTCTAACACCCGTTAGTGGACAGAGCTAAGATTTCTCTCTCTCTCCACCTTCCCTCTGGCATCTAAAAACTCTGAGTTTCTTCAATTCAAATATAGAAATGCCATGTTTTTAAATTTAACTTTATTTTTATATCATGTATGTAACACTGATAGTGCTAGTTTCTTAGACCATCAATATACTTTTCTCTAAGAAAAACCATAATAACAATGCCAAAATTATGAGTACCTATACAACTGAAAATAGTTAAAATGCAGCTGTTGCTGTTTCCTTAATTCCAGCTATAGCTTTGGGCGACACACAGATCTTCCTATGTTGTGATCCCCCCCACACACACAGCTGGACCTGACCCAGCACACCAATGAAGGACAGGCCCTTCCTTCTATAGCTGTTCCTCCACAGGGATCTGAGTTCTACTTTTCCAGAACCCTAGGTACTGATTCGATTCTGCCTTGTATTCTCAAAATGCTCTTCTCTATCAGGGATGGTTAATCTTGGCCTCATCTAAGAAGAACCCCTACCCACTGTGGTCTTCTCTGTCCTGTACAATTATTTAAATTTTAAGTTGTTATTGTGTCGAAAGTAAGAGGTACAGACCACCCTTCGAGGCCCTTACCTCAGCTGCCTTGTCCCCAGGCACTCTCACAAATTCAGAAGTGGTTTTACAAAGGGTTCCACTTACACATTTGAATAATATTGGAACTATTAGAAACAATGAGGACAGACAGGGCTGGAGAGCTGGTTCAGTGGACAAGGGTACTTGCAGCTCTTCCAGAGGTTCTGAGTTTGGATCCCAGCGCCCATGCTGGACTGCCCACAACTAACTAACTCTATCTCTGGGGGAATTCAAACCCCTTTCTGCCCTCTGGAATATTCCATAATAGGGAATCCTCTGTTGTGATCACAATCCATCTACATAGAGGAATACGACATAAGCCATGGCAAACCGTCATCATGTTAAGTGAAAATAAGGGATAAAATAAGAGGTAAAATGCTAATGGGAGGCAGAACAAAGGAGAGTAATGGGAGGTGAATGTGTGATAATGGGAAGTGAATGAATATTATACACATCCATGAAATGTCACACCAAAACTACTCATTTATTTTTATTGATAAATTTTGTTTCTTCCAATTTCACTCAAGTATATAATGCATTTAACTATCCTCCCACTCTCTCTTACAAAGCTATTTATTTGGCTTTTTTTTTTAAAACTTTATTTATTTTATTTATTTGCCTTGGTGTTTGCCTGGAACTGGAACTACAGACAGTTGTTAGCTGCCATGTGGGTGCTGGGAATCGAACCCGGGTCCTCTGGAAGAGCAGACGGTGCTCTTAACCGCTGAGCCATCTCTCCAGCCCCTTATTTGGCTTTTTGAAACAAGATTTTCACACAGCCCAGGCTGGTCTTGAACCCCTGATCTTTTTTATTCTACCCTAATTGCTGGGATGCATCACTGTGTCTAACTTGAAACTCGTTATTTTCTTAAGTATTTCTTTTATTTTATGTATTTGAGGCGCTTGCCTGCGTGCACATATGTGTACCACGTGCATCCTGGTGCCTGCAAAGGTCAGAAGAGGACATGAGATTCCCCCAGAACTGGAGTTATAGATGGTTGTGAGCCACCATGTGGGAGCTGTGACGTGAACTCATGTCCTCTACAAAAGCAGAAAGTGCTCTTAACCACTGGGCCATCTCTCCAGCCCCCAGGGAGTTATTTTTGAGACAGGGTCTCATAGTCTTGGCTAGTCTCAAACTTGCTATATAACTAAGCATGATGGTGAACAGCTCCTGCTCCTCCTGGCTCTACCCACTTCATGATGGCTTTAATGGGATGTACCACCACACCAATGTGATGCTTATGATCAAAGCCAGGGCTTTGTGCATACTAGGTGAGCACTGTACCAACTGAGCTACATCCCATCCCTTCAGGGAATTGTTAATAGTAGTTACGTAAGAATAGATGTAGATGAGAAGACTAGAATGCCAACTCTAGAAACAAACTTGTATTTATAGTTTCTGATTTGATTTTTCTGCAAGGGTGCCAAGACAGTTCAATGGAGTAAATAATGGTCTTTTTAAAACACGAAGTACTGGGGTGAGTGGGTATTCACCTGAAAAAGAATGACACACTTCCTAATGTACAAAATTCATTCAAAATGTATCACAAACTGGAAGGTAAAAGCTGAACACTAAAACTGTCCTAGGAGAAAGGGAGAGGTTAATGTTAACTATCTCGAGCGAGGCAAAGATGACATCGAAAGCCTGGAGGGACAGTAAAAATAGATGCCACAGGCTGCGACAAATTAGAGACACTTGTGCTGTGAGCTCCACCACTGAGAAAGGAACGATGACTCAGCGAGAGAGATAATTTGCAATTCATATTTCTGTAAAGGATTTGTACCCATAATATAAAAACCCAACAACAAAAAGAAAATATGACCTAGATTTTCCAAAGGGCAAAGAATTTGAATAGACATTTCTCCAGAGGAGACTAATAGATGGCTAATGAACACAGAAAAAAAAGTGTTCAACTTACCTAGTCATATGATTTACTAGTGAAATGTAAATCAAACCCAAAATGAGATGCTACTTCACTGCACTGGGTTACACTCTCCCCTCCATAGATAGCAACAAGTGCTGACAAGTTACAGAGAACTAGAATTATATTTATATGACATGCTCAGGATAGATAAACTGATAGAGACAGAAAGTAGATTCGTGTTTGTTTAGGGCTATGTAAGAAAGGAATGTATGTTAGGGGAAATCCGGAATGAGTACAAATGGGTTTCTTTTGGGGTAGTAATATCTAAAATAAGATGCAATGATTACACAACTCAGAAAAGTCATCAAAATATATTGAAAGCATGCCTCTTAAATATGTAGCTCACGGGGCTGGAGAGATGGCTCAGCGGTTAAGAGCACCGTCTGCTCTTCCAGAGGACCCGGGTTCAATTCCCAGCACCCACATGGCAGCTAACAACTGTCTGTAGTTCCAGTTCCAGGCAAACACCAAGGCAAATAAATAAATAAATAAAGTTTAAAAAAGAAAAGAAAAAGACAAACCAAAAAAAGACAAAGTTTAAAAAAAAAAATATGTAGCTCACATCATGGGTCTCAATGCTGTCAACAGTACAAATTCTGAATAATGGGCTTGTAGTAGCTTTTCTTTTTTTCCTTATCCTTATCTTCCACAATCAAAATGTGTCTCTAATTGCAGGAAAAAGAAACAAAGGCATTGTTTTCCATTCTTAATCTTCACAAGATAATCTCCCTGTAAAGGTTCCTGGTTTAAGGGCTTTTTTAGTTTTTTCCTTCAGGAGCCTGGTCCTGGGGCTGGAGAGGTGGCCCAGCAGTTGAAAAGCACTGGCTGCTCTTCCAGAGGACACCAGTTTGATCCCAGGACCCACAGGATGGCATATGACACTACAGTTCCTGGGGATCTGACTCCTGGCCATGGGTACCTCACAAGTGCAGTGTGCAGATGTGCATGCAGGCAAACCACTCATGCATGCACATCAAGTTAAAAATTAATTTTTTTAAAAAAAGCATACTGCACCCTCCTTTGCTTTTCCAAGGTCACTTCTCTCAACTGTAAAATCAAGGGAGCTTATTTTTTTTTTTTCTTAAAATAATGAGCCCGTGGGTGCTTTGTTTCTTCTTGCCTGTGGTGATTCACTCCGGCTGAGTCTCTTTCGTGTCTGACTTCTCATTGTTCGCTGCATTGCCAGCCGCCTGCACTTTGCAGGCTTTTGCTTGGATGGTAACTCATGTAACATCTTTCTCAAATGGAGTTTACCGCTTCAATCCAATGTATCGGTTACATTCTAGCTCCTGTTAGTACCTCCACAAGTTAATCATTTGGTTATAATCCCCTAACAGTTATTTTTACAAAACAACCAGTTCAGGTGGAAAAAAAAAAATCTTCAATGTCAATTTGAGAGTATAACATGCCATAGAATTACAATGATTGAATTCAGATAGTTTATATACAGGGGCTAGAGATATATGGTTCAGTGGTTAAGAGTACCACCTGCTCTTCCAAAGGATCCAAGTTCAATTCCTAGCACTCATATGGTGGTCCACAACCATCTGTAACTCCAGATCGTAGGCCTTTATCTGTTTTCTCTGGGCACCAGACAAGTGTACAGCACACAGACATAATGCATGCAAAATACCTATTTTAAAGAAAAAATATGATAGGTTATATACAGAAAAATTACATAGAGGTATCCCAAATTAAGAATTTTCTCTTTCATAAAGAAGGAAGAAAAAAAAAAAAGAAATAGTTCCAAAAGTATATACAAAAAAAAAAAAGAATTTTCTCTTTCTTACAGGATTACATAAATATATCTGTGGTGGTGTGAATGAGAATGATTCCCACAGACTCACGTATTTGTATACTTGGTCCTAGTTGATAGAACTGTTTGAGAAAGATTAGGAACTGTAGCCCCTTGTTGGATGAAGTGTGCCATAGTGGGTGGGCTTTGAGGTTTCAAAACCCACACCATTACTAGTTAGACTGTATGGTCTCTCCACCCACCCCACATGCTTCTGTCTCAGTATTAAGCTCTCTCAGCTACTGCCCCAGCGCCATGCCTGCCTGCCTGTTGCCTTCATACCATCCTTCCCACCATAATGGTCATGGGATTTAGCCCCCTGAAGCCATAAGCCCCAAGTAAACTCTTCTACAAGTGCCAGTGGTTACAGTGTCTCTTCTTAGCAACAGGAAAGTAACTGAGACAGTATCAGTTGATTACATCATTGCAGGAGGGTGGTTCAGTCTTTATTAGGTGATCACATCTAGAGCACTCGTTCTTGACCCTCCTAATGCTGGGACCCTTTAATATAGTTCCTCATGCTGTTGTGACCCACAACCATAAAAATATTGTTTCTACTTCATAACTATAATTTTGCTACAGTTATGAGTTGTAATGTACATATCTGCTATGTAGGCTATCTGATATGACACCCAGGTGAAAGATGCTTTCACCCAGTCAAAGGTGTCTTGACCCACAAGTTGAGAACCACTTATCAAGGTCATAATTATTCACTTATATGTTCAGAGGGCAGTAAGACTTAAATGGAGGTGAAGGCAGTCCATCCACATAATACTAAATATCAAAATATCTTAGACATACACACTAAAGTTAAAACTGCAGCGGACACAGCCCGCTCAGATAATCGATAGGAAAACAGTCCGAAACGATTGGAGAAGCATTAGAGATGCTGTCATCACACAAAGCAAGAAAGCATGTTCTTAAAGACCATGAGCTAGCTCCCTCCAGAAAGTCTGTAACTTTAGAATTTTACTTGTTGTTCAGTGTTAGGACAAACAGCAGTTCTGTAGAAGAGCCTGGGAAACAAGAGGGGGCGGAGCTGCCTTCAGTTTTACACCAGTGGCTCATTTCATTTGAAAGTTGAGCTGGTAGGTGTTCTGGGTGCCATGTTGGGCTTCTTAAGCTTTCCAATTAATGTGGTAAAAGCTCCAATCCCGTGTCAGATTGGCGCACCATTCCAGTCTCTCCCCATGGTTTTCAAAACAATATGGCTAGAACAGGACAGGAAACTGATCAATCTTTTCAGCGGTGCCCATCTGAATTACCATCGATCTCTCATCTCCTGGGGAATGATCAATGCAACCTACGAGTTTTTGTTGAAGACTGTACGATAAGGTCACTTCATGAAATGTTATTCTCAACCAACTAGACCTAAAGAGAATGCAATTTGGCTTTGTTCCTAATTGGCTTAAATACAGGTTGGTGTCATGAAGTCCAGGCCATGATAAATTTCAGACAAAGCATGGACAAAAACAAAAGGTTTCAATAAGCAGATGTCAGAGATTTGGTTTGATCATTACTCAAGAGGTTGAGGCGGCTACCTGGTGACTAGCCGGGTTTAATGACCTTTTCAGAACAGCGGTCAGCCAAGATAGAGTCTTTTTCCTCCCGGAAGCGGTTGCTAAGCCTTCTCTATGGAGCAATGGCAGCAGCCAGAGCCAGTGCTCCTGTCCCAGGGCTTCTCAGGCTCCCTTTCTCACCTCATTTATTGCTCTTCTGCCCTTAGGAGGGTCGCCTTCATTAGACCCAAGCATTTCGTGGTGGACTTGAGCAGAGCAGACGGAGGCAGCATCTTAGCTGTGTAGTTCTATGATGAATTAATTGTTGGAGCTAGCTTTGGAACTAAGTGCTATTGAGATATCGTTATCCATACTCTATTTAGGTTTGATAGAATTGAGTAGCTAGTAAAAGCTTCGTTTCACTGCTTAGCTTTGGACATTTCTGTTTAATTCTGAATGTGACTTTAAGCCCTTCCAGAAGGTCCTTGTGTTTTTTTTTTTGTTTTGTTTTTTTTTTTTACCAATTCATTACTAAAAGATAGGGTGTGACCTAGTTAACTCCTGTCTGTTAAGCTGTTCACTGCAATATCTACTGTGTTTGCTCAGCTTCTACCGGAACCAATGTAGCCGACCGTAGGGGCATTGTTCCTGGTAAGTAGTAACTGTCATGATCATCTGTCCTGTTTTGCTACTAGACTTAAAAAAAAAAATAACTTCCATAAAGTTTTTTTTTTTTATGGTGGAAAAAGTATATTTAGAATTTAGCCAGCTGGACTGAGTTTAGATGATCCCAATTTTGTTGGCGACATCCAGAGCATCATAATCAGGAGCCAATCGAACATATGCCTTCTTTTCTCTGTCAGGCCTTATGAGGGTGTTGACTTTGGCCACATCTATGTCATAGAGTTTCTTCACAGCCTGTTTGATCTGGTGCTTGTTGGCCTTGACATCCACAATGAACACAAGCGTGTTGTTGTCTTCTATCTTCTTCATGGCTGACTCAGTGGTCAGGGGGAACTTGATGATGGCATAGTGGTCAAGCTTGTTTCTCCTGGGCACACTCTTTCGAGGGTATTTGGGCTGCCTCCTGAGCCTAAGGGTCTTGGGCCGCCAGAAGGTGGGTGACGTGCGGATCTTCTTTTTCTTGTGGCTGTGGACACCTTTCAGCACTGCCTTCTTGGCTTTCAAGGCCTTCACTTTGGCTTCGGCTTTGGGAGGGGCAGGAGCTTCCTTCTTCGCTTTCGGCGCCATCTTGGTAAAAAGCTTTTTTTTTGGTTTTTTAAAGGGAAATTTTAGAAAAACTAGCAATTACTTAGATCCAGCTTTAAGGTTTTCAACTGTGATCTGTCTCTGAGTCTCAGGGTGAAGAAGGGAGACCTTCTATGATGAGGGAGGCAGACCCTTGTCAGGGTTGTAAAGTACTATCAGAAATGTCAGAAGCCATGAGATTACCGCCCCTACCCGATCCTAGAGGAATGCATTTCAGATCCACAATGGATGCCCCACACCACAGAGTACTTAACTTGTAAATACCAGGTTTTCCCTATAAATACATACCTGCAGTAAGACCTGATATATATAGTGAGCTCAGCAAGAGATACCAACAAGCAATTAAAATGGCATAGAATATTATAAGGGTTATGCAACCCCCATCATAATTTGCCCAATTAAACTCATTGAGTCACCAGGGCAGGAAACAGACGAGAAAACTAAAGGCAACAGGTTGGGAAGAAGAGAGAATTAGAAGGAGGAGGAACAAGAGAGTATGGAGGGAGACATGGTCAAAGTGTGTCTTATGTATGTATGAAAACGTTAGGACAAAACCTGTTATTCTGGACAATTGATATGTGCCAATAAATACATATAGAGAAATAAGTGTATTTTTATTACAAATAAAAATTAGAAAGATGCATTTTGAACATAGAAATAATCTGAATTTGATGTGCTTGCCTAATCCCAACACGGGATGGGGAAGCAGAAATATCATGTATTTAAGGTTGTCCTCAGTTACATAAGGGATCTAAGGCAAACCCTTCCTACATAAGACCCTGTTTCAATAGGGAAAAACAAAAATATCCTTAAGTAGTTTAAATTACATATCTGTGTGTATGTGAATGCTGATGCCCGCAGAGTCCAAGGCTTCAGCTCATCTTGGAGCTGAGTGACAGGTAAGTATGGACCATCTGACACAGGTTGCAGAAACCAAACTCAGGTCCTCTGCAAGAACACTGTGCTCCAGACAAAAATATCTTCATTCTTCACTGCTACATAGTTATATTTTTAGTCTGTACTTGACTTCAGGGAGCTTCAGCCATGAAATCAAATAGAGCATTGCTTATAATGGCCCATGTTCATTTCCAGAACTAAGGATGTAACTGTGTTCCCTTTATTTTCCTGGAGACTGTTTTTAAGCAAAAGGCTGTGTGTGTGTGTGTGTGTGTGTGTGTGTGTGTTACCTTTGTAGGGGTGCTCTTATGCTAAAATACAAGATACACAGTGTTATTGCCTGTGTCAAAATATGGTATCTACTTTGGGAGACCAATGATCCTCTTGACTTTATACAGCCCTTCACAAAGACTGCCTGCCTTTACCCCATCTACCTATTCTGATAGAAAGTCTTTGAGGGAGGATTTGAATTTAGATTTCTATGCTTCTGGATCACTGGCACCTTAGCAGTAATTGACACATTTGGATTACTCACCAGGATTTAACCATCTAGCTATCTACCAACACAAAGATAGAAATCTATTTTTAAGTCAAGGCAGTTGGTGGATCTTAAGGTAAAGAAAGTTATGCTCCAGCACCATTTGTAAGTTCTCCTTCAACAGGAACATAACCATGGGGAGTGTCTGACCCTCATCACTCTCTCTTTCCTAAACAATCTTGGTCCTACACCAGAATTAAATACTTTTATGACCTAGGTCATACACAAGCTGATACTGCAAGTCTGGTGAGCCTGTTTCTCTAGAAGGTTCTAGATAGGTGTTCCATTTAGAATATTCCTAAAGCAAGATCTCAGGCAGGGAGCAGTAAGATGATTTTGGATTTTGATTAATTTTTTTTTTTACAAATCTTGACTATGTTACATTTCCTGAGTCAAAATTTACTACAAATGTTTTATATGACTTTGCCTCATTTTCTTTCTTTAATAGGAGAATGTCAAATTTTCTTTCTGTATTTTTCCTAAATATATACTTTTCAGTGTTGCTACTAAAATGTTCAGTATTTAGTTTACCTTTTTATCATTGTCAAAATCACCCTGGTGGTTGACAGGAAAATGTGAGACAGGCTTTCTCTCATTTGGAGAAACTGAATGTCATCAATAATAATATTGCTTGAGCTTATATGTAGGTAGATTTTACAATTTCTGGAGAAGAAAAGGGAGAAGATGTGGGAAGGAAGAAAAAGGTATGTTCACGACTAACTCAGGAAAATGCTTAACTAACTTAACAAGTAAAACCAGGATGCAGCTGTCTCTCTTCTGCATAAACTGTTCTAGCTAAAAAGTACCCCAGGCATGATGGAGCTAGCATACCACAGTGCTGCTTGCTCTGATGACTTCATGGGTGTGAGCAGAGACCATCAACAACTGTTAAAAGCATCAGGTGGAAAGCTCAAGAGAGAACTTGGCAGCTTTCCACTCAACACAGCAAGGCCTGACTCTGCCCACCCCATCCATCACACAGCACAGAAAGAACCAGCCAGGTAGCTTATGCTTGCAGACACAGACAAACCAGGAGCTTGTGTTTTGGTTCATTTTGTCTTTCTCCACGTGTTCTAACATGACTGAGAGTTTAGAGGACCAATGTAGCAGGCTTTCTTTTAGGCCACCGATTAGCTTCCAAATTATGACACAGAGACTTCTTATTAGTTATGAATGCTTGGCCTCATCTTAACTCTTTCTGGCTATCTTTTTCTCTTTAATTTAAATTAACCTGGTTTTCTTCATCTACATTTTGCCTCAGGGATTTTTACTTTTCTTATTTTTCTGTATGTCCTATTTTCCTGTCTTTTGTGTGTGGCTGGTTGGTGGCTGCCTGGCTTCTGGCCCTCGGCATATCCTTCTCTTCCTCCCTCATTATCTTCAAATTTTCTTATTTATCCCCTCTGCCCCCCAGCCCTCCCTATCCCTTTTCTGCCTAGCTATTGACTGTTCAGCTTTTAACTGGACCAATTGGGTGCCAACTACACATCCTTACATAATTAAACAAATGCAGCATAAACAAATGTAACACATCTTTACATAGTTAAATGTTCCACAACACACCAACTATTTTGTGTATTTTTGTGTGTATGAGTGTGTGTGTGTGGTCAGAAGTTTCTCTCTCTTGCCTGGCCTGTCCCACAGCCATTTAGTCCCAAAAAATCACGCAAAGGCTTATATTAACTATGAACTGTTTATCCTATGGCTCAGGCTTATTGCTTGTTAACTCTTATACTTTAAATTAGCCCATTATTCCTATCTACGCTTAGTCATGTGGCTTGGTACCTTTTCTCATTTCAGCATTCTCATCTTGCTTCCTCTGTGTCAGGCTGGTGTCCACTACTCTGATCTTCTGCTTCCCAGAATTCTCCTAGTCTGGTTGCCTACCTCTACTTCCTGTCTAGCTTCTGGCCAATCAGCATTTTATTGAACCAGTATTTACAGTGACAAATATTTATAGTGTACAAAAGCATAGTCCCACAGTGTGTGTGTGTGTGTGTGTGTGTGTGTGTGTGTACATGCCACAGCAAACATGTAGGTGTCAGAGGAAAACTTGCAGGAATCAATTTTCTTCCTCCACCTTGTTTTGAGGCACAGTCTTTCTTATTGTTTCTGCCCTTCTGTATACTTTTGTATAAGTTGGCCTGCAAACTTCTGAATGATTCTTCTGCTTCCATCTCCCATCTCACTCCTACCAGTGCTGGGATCACACATCATGTCCATTTAGCGAAACAACCAACCATTAGGATTTATGACCTTTCTAGCTATGAACTTTTGAGGATATCATTTACAATGCCTAATATGGATACCCTCCTGTGGAGCAGATCTCAATCCCAAACAGAAAAAGGTTGTTTACCCCATGACAGAGTAGCCACTATGGCATCAGTGTGCTTATCTTACCTGAATAAGCAACAATGTAACACACAGAGTCCACGGCTGAGTAAGACTTTTGAGGACTGTTCTCCCCAAGCATCCTGCACAGCACCTTGACCATGGTGAGTGCCATGACCTTCTAGCTCAGTTCCAACTTGATTTCCTTATGTCCTAGTAATGAAAGCATGTGGTTTCTTCAACCACAGGGTCTCAGTACTGGTGGGCAGTCTGATGGAATGAAAAATTATATATTAAAGTAATTTTTGCATATGATCTAACTTTTTTTTACATAAATGAATTTGATATTATTACAAAGCAAGGAAATACAAAGTATGATTTCTTTTTTTTAAAACTTTATTTATTTATTTATTATTTATTTATTTGCCTTGGTGTTTGCCTGGAACTGGAACTACAGACAGTTGTTAGCTGCCATGTGGGTGCTGGGAATCGAACCTGGGTCCTCTGGAAGAGCAGACGGTGCTCTTAACCGCTGAGCCATCTCTCCAGCCCCCACAAAGTATGATTTCTATGCTGCACTTTCTGAAGTTGAAGCACTAATAGGATTACAGGCTTCAAAAACTAGTTTAAGGAGTCTTTCTCAGGCCAGGGAACCAGCTCAGCAGGCAAAGACACTTGCTGCATGATGACATGAGTTCAGTTCTTAGAACACATGTAAAGTTGGGTGGAGAAAATAGGCTCTACACAGTTGTCCTGTGACCTTCACACACACACACTGTGGCAATATGTGCCCACACACCTTTATATACACACCACTTATATATACATATATTTTTCTCACACTAATAATAATAGTGTATTAAATTTACAAAGCATTCTTTATCCCGCATATTACTAAATAACTAATATTCCTTAGATTCAAAGAGTTAAAATTTCAGTGATTGTTTTAGTTTTCTCTCTTAGTTTCTCTGTGATAAAATACCCTGACCAAAAGCAACTCAAGAGACTTACAAATCCAGGTCAAAATCAGTCTTTGAGGGTCATCAGGGCAGGAACCATGGAGGAACATTGTTTGCAAGCTCACCCACTGGCTTATCCTTAGCTTTCTTCTACAACTTAAGCCCACCTGCCCTAGGACCATTACCATCCACGATGCACTGGGCCCTTCCACAACATCTGTCAATCAAGGCAGTACTCCACATAGGTGCCCAACCTGATAGAGATAATTCCTCAGTTGAAGTTCCCTCTTCCCAGGTGATGCTAGGTGGTGTCAAGTTAACACACAGTCTCTCTCTCTCTCTCTCTCTCTCTCTCTCTCTCTCTCTCTCTCTCTCACACACACACACACACACACACACACACACACACACCACCCATCTTAACCAGGAACATCACATTTTCTGCTGGGGGAGCTGGTTCAGTGGTTAAGAGGGTTAAGAGTACTGGGGCTCTTTCACAGACTTAGGTTCAGTTCCCAGCACCTCTATGGTGGCTTACAGTTACTTGTAACTCCAGTTCCTGGAAGATCCAATGCCCTTTTCTGGTCTCTGGGAGCATCAGGTTAACACACAGTACACAGCACATACATGCAGGCAAACAGTAACGACACACAAAGTAAATATAAACAAAACTTTGAAAAAATTATAAAGAATCCAGCTTGCACAAAGCAGGTTTACAAATGAGTCTAAAGAGGTATCCATAGATGTTTCTTTCTACTGACACAAACTCTTCTTCCACACAGACCCCCCGATTCTCATCCTGCGGACAAGAGTACAATAACACTTTTTTTCCTCTTAGAAGAAGTAAATTATTCAGAGTAACATAATCTCCAGCACAACACAGAATGAATTGAGCTCTCTCCAGATCCCTTTAGAAATAGTTTCCAAAGAACACATCAAGGGGCAATTTTGTTCTTTTGTTTTGTGACAGCATCTGGCTCTGTAGTTTAGACTGGCCAGAGATTCACTATGTAGCCCAGGCTAGTCTTGCCCTCACAGTAAGCTTCCCAAATTCTGGGATTAGAAGTGTGAGTTGCTATGCCCAGTTGACAATGGCTTTTTTTTTAAGTCCTAGTTTTTTTTAATAATGTCAAAATAATTTTTAAAAAATCATATGTAGTGGTGTTTTCTGTTTGGAAAAATTCCATTTGTTTTTAAAGCAGTGGTGTGCCAAGATCCCTACAGCTTGTCGTTGTGTAAGAAGCAGAGTGCTTCTGGCACCTGTTTCTCACAGAATGTCCTAGAACCACCACTTTCAACACTTTTTGAAGACCAGGAAAAAAGGATCCCATTTCCTCGTGGGAGTAAATTGTAGCAAATTAGCCTCTCAAGAAATGTATCAACTGTATCCTTACTCTGAAATGCCTCTGTGTTCAGAGCAAAGGAAAAATGAAAGTGACCAGTAGCTGTCATCTGTGTGAGAGCATTTCTCTGGCTCTGAGGCCTGAGACATCAGTCTGCAGCCAGACATTACTCAGTTGCTGTTTTCCACATTTGTTGATTTTCTTTCTACTTCATTAAATAAAAGTATACGTATCTTGCAAGTATCCCAGGCTGTCTTCAAATGCTCCATCCTCCTGCAGCAGCCTCCCAAGTGCTCGTGTGACATCGCGGCTGATTCAACATCTGGTTGGTTTCCAGATTCTGATGTTTCTTAAGTCTAAGTGAATTTACATTTCCTTTTGGTTTTTATCATAAAAGGTTAGTTATTATTTCCAATTGAGCTCATTTCCCCCCTCTTTCCCTCTACCCCTGACCATCTTATGGACCACAGTGTTTTCTTTCCTGCCTAACTGGTAAAGCCTTAAAAGCTAAAGCGTGCTGTCGGATTACTCCTGAGTGGCAGGCATATGTCTTGCTTTCCGCTGCCATTCTCTCTCAGTCAGATCGCAGCATCACCAGTGACTTCTATGTTTTCATCAGCTTACACACTAATGCCATTGCTTATTTTTTCTTAAAACACAAAGCAAGTAGCTAGGCAGTGGTGATGCAGAGGCACGAAGATCTCTATGAGTTCCAGGATGGAGAGAAACATATATAAAAAAGAAAACAACTAAACAAAACAAAACAACCCAAAACCTAAAATAAAACAAAACAAAACCCCACAAAGCAATTAATATGATGTTGTCTTAGTTAGGGTTTTTATTGCTGTGATGAAACACCACAACCAAACAGCAAGTTGGGGAGGAAAAGGCTTGTTTGCCCTATACTATCATTGATCATCATTTAAAGAAGTCAGGACAGGAACTCAAACAGGGCAGGAACCTGGAGGCAGCCCACAGAAGGGTGCTGCTTACTGGCTTGCTCCCTATGTATTTCTCAGTTTGCTTTTTTTAAAAAAAAAAAAATATTTATTTATTAGGTATACAGTATACGGAAGAGGGTAGCAAATGTTATTCTAGATGGTTGTGAGCCATGATGTGGTTGCTGGGAATCGAACTCAGGACCTCTGGAAGAACAGTCAGTGCTCTTAACCTCTGAGCTGTCTCTCCAGCCCCTCAGTTTGCTTTTTTATAGAATCCAGAACCACCAGCCCAGGACACTCCCACAATGGGCTGGGCCCTCCCCCATCAATCACTAAGGAAATGCCTTACAGGCTTTCTACAGTCCTATCTCATGGAGGCATTTTTCAAAAGAGCCTTTCTCTGAAGACTGCAGCTTGTGTCAAGTTGACATAAGACTAGGCAGTGCAATTTGTTCATAGCAATCAGCGGATTTTCAATGTGAGCACTTACTTTGTGTACCAATGTAATTATATTCATTGTACATGTGTTATATAATGAGTTTGTGTAGTGTTCTAGAGGCTACTTGGTGTTATTAAAATGAAAATGTTCATATCTCATTCGTATTTTATCATGTTAAATAGTCTTCAAAATAAAGCAGTGGGAGTTGGTGAGCTGGCTCAGCAGTTAAAGGCACTTGTTGTCAGTCTTGGATGACCTGAGTTGGAGCCACATGACCTCCATGCTGGAAGGACAGACCTGCTTTCTGCCAACTGTCCTCCACATGTGTGCTGTGACCTAGGCACACATACACACAAAATGTATATTCATGGTTAAAATAAAAATTAAAGTTCTTCCTTATACATATTTTAACTCTTCTAATCCAATGTTAATTAACTACAGGCTGTTTTACCCTCAACGGATCCAAGGACGTTTGGCACTACCTACAGTGTTTATTTATTTATTACTCATTAGCTCATCTAGAGACAGGGGTCCGACCACTGTGGCCCAGGGTGGTTGGTCTTGAACTCAACAGCCTGCCTCAGCCTTCTAAAAGCTGGGATTACAGGCATGAGCTACCATGCTTGATTTATAGTCGATTTTCACTACTACAGCTAGAGAGGAAACTCTGTTTATTTTTCTTCCCAGATCATAATAAGCATTTGAATTTCCTTTGAACCACCTTCAAACTTCCATTATCCCAGTTAGACTTGAAGCTCTATGAATTACACACGGTCTGATCATTCCTGAGTCTGAACGACAGATCACTTCATATTCCTCCAGGATACTTCCTAAGAAATAGTGAAAAATGGCAGTGCTGCCTGAGGGTTATAGCCACTGAACTTAGTGAGCATTCAGATGAACACATCCTGAGTGCTACACTGATACACACAGAATGTCTGTCTGTGACTGAGAGCAAAACATGGGTGCTGAGGGCTTAGGGTGAGGAAGAAGAGGGGTTTGGGCAGGAGACACAGAATAAAAATGATTCCGTGTGGGAGGGGTGTTCCCAAGAACTCTCTAATTGTCAAGGGCCACCAAAAAGGGGGAGGGGTGAGTAAGGCTTCCTAGCTCCATTTGTACACTGTGGCCTCAGGACATGCATTTAAGATGACTGGTGATTTCTTTCTTACATCTCTTTCCAATGCTTGTTTACTGTTAACCCCCTTTTGTATATAATACGGAAATGTGTCAAGTTATAAATGCACAGGTCTGTGAGCAGAGGAAGAGCAGCAGCAGCAGCCCCAATACCTGGAATCATTGTGAGGGGGAGTCTGAAAGAAAACTAGACTGGGCAAAGTCAGGAAGGAGAACAATCTAGAAACATCCCTGAGATATAAAAAAAGAAACTGGGGATTCAGAATGAGCTAGTGCCCTGGTTGGAAAAGTCCTTTAGGGTCTCAGAGCTGATGAGGATGAGCTGTTTTCCACAGCACCTCACTCATGGGAGAATGTAATGCATGGTTTTCTGATTTTGATTAGAATTTGCTTCTAACTACTGCTCTTAAATTCAAATTATAGCTTTTTAGAGGATACAAAGAGAAAAAAGAAAAAGAAGAAGAAATGTGCTGACATTTGCATGAGATCAAATAACCATTTCTTTCTAAACCCATAGATCCTGCCATGGGCTGGGGTTCAGTGCCAGGACTGACATTTTCCAAGCTCAGTGTCTGCATATAAACAATCACATCAGAAAGTTTGAGCAAACTCTTTTGGATGGTTTGAGCTCTGTAAGGAATATGCAAAATGTTCCATGAGATTCTGGTTCCCAGTGTGTTTTCTATTTACATGGCTCATAAAATCTTATTTGCACATTACCCATCTAGAATGAAACAGGATCTGCATGGATATGGAAAATAATTAATTTTAACATTATGCAAGGGGCAGATGGCAGTTTAATATCTCATAGCTATTTCTGACTCCACTCCAACTGTACATGCCTGGTCATTCAGTAGGCCTGAAGGATAAGAATCACAGACCTGAAAGAATTGTTCCTACTGTGAGGAGGGCAGGAACTGAGAGAGAGTGTAAAGACAGAAGAAATGGTGGCTGGTGGTAGTTTGACTGTCTATGGCATTGTAACAGTTGACACAGTCAAGGTCCCTCAGAGGCCCATGTAAGTGTGCATATGCTCCCTGACCCCTAGGTGCTGGTGAAGAAGCAAACTGAGGCCTGAGGTCTCTCCATTCCTTTTCCTTCTCTCCCTTCTTTAGATCATTATAAGAACTAGACTCCACCCTCCTTCCCACCTTCAAGACCTCTGACATATGATGCTTCAAACTCATCACAATGAGTGACCTTGGGCCTAACAGCCCAAGCCCCTTAGGAAAGCATTGCTGAAAGGGACAGGCAATATGTTCATAAGCAAGAAAGAAACATCAGTAAGAACGCTAAAGAACCCTGCACACAGGCACGAGACTCCCGATAGAAACTACAGTATAATGTCCAGATTGGTCTAGTGGAAGAACTAAGCCCATAGCAAAGACACGGTGAGAAAGAAATCATGACTCAGAGGGAAGGGGAAGGGATTTGGAGGGTAGGCCCAGGATGGTGGATTCTGAAAGGAAAAAATGAACCAGATGGAAGAGAGTTGATAGGAGAAAAACAATGTTTCTGTGCTGAAGAAGGGCTCTGTCTACAATTCAGGGACAATTGATGAGAAACACATGAACCCAGTAAAATTCCTGAACTTCAAGATAAACAGAAAATATTACATTCAAAAAAGAAAGAAAGAAAGAAGAGTGAACTACAGAGAACTAGACCCAATGTCTGATCTTTAGCGTCTCCATAAACTAAAAGAAAAGCCAGGCCTGGCGGCACTCACCAGTAGCCCCGGCCCTTAGAAAGCTGAGGTAGAAGAGTTATGACTTGAATCACTCTATATATAAAACCCTGTCCCAGAAACAAACAAACAAGACAAAGAATAAAGAGGAATGTGGAGAGGAAGGAAGTGAATTACAAATTTCTGAGAAGAAAGAATTAAAAATCCCAGAATCTAATCCAGGCAAGGTATTATTTAGAAGCTACTGCTCCCACTGTCGTGTACATGTCGACCACATGGGGAAGACGCCTATAAACATTCACAGAATAGAGCATGTCTCAGACCTGTAAGAGAAAGATTTGAATAGCAAATGAATCAGATTATGATATGCACATGCACAATTATGTATCATTCACTGCATAGCATATCACATTTGAGTGACTTAAGGCCATGGGTAAACACTTGCCATCTCATGGTTTTTCTGAGTCCATAGTGACTTAGCTATGAAATCCCCGTTTAAAGTTTCACAAAGACGGACTCATTACGAGAGCTGGCACTCCAGTCACTGGAGGATCAAGGTGGCCATCCACTGACTGAGACATTGTCTGCCTCTTGATAGAGGGTCTCAGACTCTCCAGTGTGATGTTCTAGCTCTGCTAAACGTCTTCCTGATATAACGGCCAGTGTCTGCTAATGTAGGCAGAAGTTTCTGTCCTGCATCCATTCAGTCCCAAATAAACACACACAGGCTTATATTAATTTTAAATGTTTGGCCAATGCCTCAGGCTTATTACTAACTAGCTCTTACACTTACATTAAGTGACTTGGTACCTTTTCTTTGTACAACTTTCCCATCTTGCTTCCTCTGCATCGGGCTGGTGACTCCTGACTCTGCCTTTTCTCTTCCCAGAATTCTTCTAGTCTGGGTGTCCTGCCTGTATTTCCTGGCTAGCTACTGGCCAATCAGTGTTTTATTAAACCATTTCAAGTGACAAATCTTTACAGTGTACAAGAGCATTATCTCACAGCAGGCTAGAGCCTGAGAAGAATCAGCCAACATACTACATCATTCTGCTGATTTGAAGCTAGATACTAAACACAACCCACATTTGGGAGGTAAGGGCTAGATTCAACCTCTGAAGGAGACATATTGAAATATTTGTAAATTTATTTTAAGGTCATCATATAGATAAGGTGAATCCAATAGAAATGCAAGAAAACCAAATAACATTTCAGTTATGGGAATATAGCTCAATGACATAATATGTGCTTACTATAAAGAGGCCCTGAGTTCTGGGTTCAATTGACAGCATCAAAACACCAACCAAAAAGCAAACACAGAAGAAACAAAACAATATATTATACTTACTACATATACATGAAGCCTTATAGCCCTCCAAAGACATATAACCTTACACTCATGAAATAATTGATAAAAAGAGATCAAAGCAAAACTATTCAGTGATGGAGTTGCCACCATTTTGTGTCTCATTTGACTCTGAATGTCAAGTATTGTTCTGAGTACTTTACGTGTAACAGTTTGTTGACCTACCACCAAAACTCATGGATTAGGAATACATAACTACTTGGAAATTAAAAAAACTATCCAGCTGGAGAGATGGCTGAGTGGTTAAGAACACTTGTTGCTCTTGCAGAAGATGCAGATTTGGTTCTTAGCACCTCATGGTGGCTAACAACCATCCATAACTCTACTTTCAGGGGATCTGATGCTTTTTTCCTACTCAGGCACCAGGCATGCACAAGGCACACATACATACATGCATGAACATATGACATACATACATACATACATACATACATACATACATACATACAGGCATCACTTGGGTAAAGGAGAAATTCTTATTTCTTATGCAAACAGGGCAAGGTTGTCTCCTTTTACTGGTTGAATTCAACATCATATTGAAAGGAGATTCAATGCCATAAGGTAAGACATACTAAAAAGTATAGATTGGAAAAAAAGGAAACACAACAGTTCTTATTTATTGGTGATAAAACTTTACACACAAAAATCTCAGGAAGTTTACTGTAACAACAAAAAGAAATCACCCTTAAACAAACTCCCTAGACCTAATAAGTGACTGTAATAGGCTCACATTATACAAACTCAATAACTCAAAACTGATTGCACATATCTGCAGATTTAATTTAATTCCTATCAGAATGGCAACCCATCTTAGAGGCATGGGTTTATCTTACTATTGTGTTGAAAGGAATACATCCCATGACAATAAAAGTAATCTTCAGACAGAGAAAGAAAACAGAAGGGACCACAGTGCCTGCCAGCCTCATAATGTGCTCTGTGACAAAGGGCATTGGCAGAGGGAGAGATGGAATGAGGACCCAGATGAGAGCCAGGCAAATACACACAAGGAGAGATGGAGATGGGGAGGCAAGAAAGTAAAAAAGCCAAGCTTTCAGCCATGGTGCTGGGGCAAATGAACACAAGGTAAAGCAAGGTGGGGGGAGACCAACACAAATCTTATACTTAGTGCAAAAATCGTATCAGTGAATTGGATAATCAACTGTAAAATATAAAACTTTTTGAAAAATTAGTGAGAAGTCTTTAGGACTATACAGAGTTCTTACACTTAACTTTGACCATAGGAACCACAAAAGGAAACAAATCAATCAACTGGATCTTATAAAAATTAATAATCTATTTTGCCAAAGGCCATATGAAGAAGATAGAAAAATCAAAGTGAGACTGAGAACAAAGATTTCTAAATTCTTAACCTGGGAAAGAATCAACATACAGAATATACAAAAGTTCCCTTTAAATAAATTCAACAACAAAAAGCCAAATAATCAAAGTAGAAAGAAAGTGTTCTATTAAAAAGATTGTAGATAGTGAATGAGCAGGTGAAAAGATGCTCAGAGGAACCAGGTGTGGGTAGCTCAGAACTATAGTCCCAGCACTCTGCAGGATTAGGCAGGAGAAGTCTCATAAGTTTGAGGTCAGCCTGGGCTACATCTGTGTAATAAGGTTCAGCCTGGCTTACAGGGTAATACCTTTTGTAAAACAAATATAATTCAATACACTGGCGAAGATGCAAAGAAAACAGGACCTTCACTACTACTAGTATAAATGCTATAAGTGCTTTTCTTTTCTTTTTCTTATAAAACTAAACATGCAATTACCATACTCTTGGGAATTGTATTGTTCAACCTCTACCCTAGGGACTTGAAAATTTACATGTTCACTCAAAAACCTGTAAGTGAATGTTTATACCAGCTATATTCTTAGTGAACAAAAGGCTAAAGCTAAGATGCCTTCAACAGGTGAATGATGAAATAAATCATGTCACCATGGTGGAATCCCCAGCAATAAAAATGAAGAATAAATGCAACAACATCCTGGATGAATTATTACCAGGAAAGAGCCAGTCCTCAAAGTGACATGTAATTCCCTGTATTTGACATTTCTGAAATGATACACTTTTAGAAGCAGAGAACAATTTATTGGGTGTTAGGAGCTGGAGTGAGAGTCACTGAGGAAAAGCATCATAAGGAATCTTGTGGTGAAAACACACATTATTTTGCATCATCTTGGTCATGGTAAACACATGGCCCCACACATGCAGTGTCTATGAAGCCGCACATATGGGCACAAGTGAATGTAAGTAAGTGGCAGTGGTACTATGTCAATATCCCAATGCTGGAGTGGTACCCAAGTTTTGTACAATGTTACTATTGTGACAAATGAGCAAATCACATGGGATCTCTCCAAGTCTTATCTTTTTTTGACAGAGGATCTCATGCAGCCTAGACCAGCCACAAACTCCCTATGCATCTAACAATAACCTTGAACTTTTGATCCTAATATTTCCACCTCCTAAATGCTAGAATTACAGGCACATGCAGCCTCCACACTCAGCTTATGAAGTGCTGGGGATGGAAGCCAGGGCTTCTTCCTCTCTCAACCTTTCTGTACTATGTCGTTCGTGTGTGTGTGTGTGTGTGTGTGTGTGTGTGTGTGTGTGTGTGTGTGTGTTCAGATATGTGTAAGCCACTGAGTACATGTAGAAGTCAGAAGACAAGCATGTATGTTGGTCCTCAAGCACCTCCTCATTTGAGACAAGGTCTCTTGCTTGAAGTTGTGTATGCCAGGGTAGCTGACCCACATGCTTCTGGATTCTTCTGTTTTTTTGCCCTCTATCCTGCCATAAAACTAGGGGATTACAGATGCACAAGACTGTGTTCAGCTTTGCATGGATTCTGGAGATCTGAACTCAGGTCCAGAGTTCATGTGTATTCACAAACACAGTCACACCCACACAAATATATGCCCACATGTGTGTACATTTGTATACACACACACAGACACTAATAGTGTGTGAAATATAATCTAGGTTTACAAATTAGCAATAATTTTTAATGAATGTATTTGTTCTTGGATATAAGTCTGAAGAAAACAAAACCATGAATTAAATAGTATATATAAATTCTCTGCAAAAGAAAGGGGTAGAGCAAAGGAGCAGAAGAAGGAAAAGTAAATTATAGAGAAAGAGAGGTCAATGTTAGAGGTGATAGCAGATAGACAAAAATAAACATAAAATGAGCATGCTCTAGGATATACAGCATTAACTCTTGTGAAATACTATGTGTGTTCACTTGTGCATGTGTATACGTGCATGAGAGAAACAAAGCCATAGAGAGAACAAAGCGTTATTAGAACCAGGTGTGTTGGCCCCTGCCTGAAATCTCAACATTTTGGAGGGAGGGAGGCTGAGGTAGAAGAACTGTAATGAGTTCAAAGCTAGCCATGGTTGCAAAATAAAACCCTATTTTAAACAACAACAAAACACACGAGGAAAAAATTTTAAATCATTATCGATCCACACTGACTATTTTCAGAGATGTTTATGATGACCTGTTGGGTGAAATACTAAGTTGGGCTGTGTGGACTAGAGCTGGAACACTTGTAAGAATGTTGGAGTTGGGGGGCTGGAGAGATGGCTCAGCGGTTAAGAGCACCATCTGCTCTTCCAGAGGACCCGGGTTCGATTCCCAGCACCCACATGGCAGCTAACAACTGTCTGTAGTTCCAGTTCCAGGCAAACACCAAGGCAAATAAATAAATAATAAATAAATAAAAGTGTTTTTTTTTTTTTAAAAAAAAAAAAAAGAATGTTGGAGTTGGCACGTGGCACACACTATAATCCCAGCACCCCAGCAGTTGGCAGGAGCATCACAAGTTTCATGGTAGGCAACAAGAGAGACAAGAAAACAAGAAACAAGAAAAGAAGGAAAGAGAAGGGTAGGAACGGGGAAGAAGGGAAATACTAGAAAGTATTAGAGAGAGAAGAAAAACTGAGACGCGATATTGAATCTTCAGAGACGTGAACTATGTAAGTATGATTATATGTCTATAATGACCAACAAGCACATCTCCTATGCATCAGAATATGCATTTGAGCATTTGTTAACGAAACATGGGAGCTGCAATGAAAAGACAATGAAGCAGAATGAAGATGCTGTCATTGGCTTGATCCTTTCCACCCATATACTTGGGCCATGTGATTGCACATGTTAATGGAAGCCTGGGCTACTAATACAAAAGTCTCTAAAAGCCAAATGTGGTACATTTTAAGAGCTTTTCATAGGGTCCCATACAGATGTATACCCTACTGTGCATGGACAGCATGTGGTACATACCAATTCGGAGGACAGCTTATAGGTACTATGGGCTTAAAACGGATTTTAAGAGGTTTACGTTAGGAAAGAACATAGTATCCAAATGTGGGTGCACAAACATATATTTAAACTTATTTTGGAAAAAGTATTAAGTAGCAACTGATAGGAAAGAAAGCATGCCAAGGATCCCTATGCAGAGTTCAGAGAAAGACTGACTCAGTGTGGCTGGAAAGACGCTGTTGACAACAGAAGCTAAAACCACAGCCTTTCAGAACTCAGAGAAAGACTCAGCTCAGTTTAGGCAGCCAGAGAGGCAGGCAGCGAGCCAAAGCTGCATTCAAGATGCTCAGCAAAGGCCCATGGGAAAGCACCAGGGCCCCAGGCCCACAGCAGAGATCTGCCAGCTCCTTCAATGTCCCCTTTCCCTTCTTCAGATGCCTGCAGCCTAGTCACAGGATGCAGAATGGGAGTTTGTTTTCTCAAAACTTGAGCTTAAGCCTCAAAGCTCTGGACAGCAGGTAACAATTGCCCCCACACTCAAAAGAAAGCCTTAGAAACAGCCGTGGCGGCACAGAGCGTGATCTTGAGTGACCAACGCTATCACCCATTTCCAGCTTCCGGAAGAAGAGATTCCGTAACAAGATTCTTGGTTGCAGAGGACTGTTGTGAGCAGGAACGCTTTTGTTTTCTATCACACCAAATCAAAGCTGGCCTCTTTTGGAAGGGGACCAAGTGACCTGATTTAGATATTGGCTCTAACTACAAGAGGGGAGGCCTGTTATCTTATTTTCCAGCTGGAAGCTGGATGCCCCGCTACCACAATGAACCACACGAACGTTTGGAGAGGAAAATGTTTTCAGGAAATTGGATCCTACAGGATGAAAGTAGAGGCTAGGGCCTCCCTCCCTCCGGGAAAAGTCAGAGCAAGGATGCTAGCTAGCCATAGGGGAAGGCAAAGAGAGGCCTCAGTGGGAGCCTTTCAGTTCAATCTCAGAGTGTCCCGTATGAACGCCACAGACATGATGGCGAGCAACTAGCAGGGACTGCCTTGAAATACTGCACCCAAAGAATCATCTGCACGGGTGAGGGGAGACACCCAGATGTGGGGGGCACATCTGAGCACGGAGTGGGAAAGATCTGGGACACTATTATGTTGAAATGAGAGGCGTTAAGCAAGGCTTCACTTATGCACGGGGTGAAGCAGAAGCATTTAAATGCCTGCCGAGCACTGGTTACCAAAGAAAACTACAACTGTAACCTTTGCCTCTGTCCCTCTTCACCACTGTCCCCAACCCTAAGGAAGTAAAGAGAGGTGGTGGGGCAGGGGTGAGGTGGGAGGAGGCAGTAAGGACAGAGCAAACCTCTCACCCAGTGTTGGCTCCAAATCCACAGGTCTGGCCTGAGAGAGAAGCTCAAATTGGAGAAAGAATTGGAATGTTAATTAGATCTAGGAGAAAACCCTTAAACTGTTCTGAAAACTAGAGATCTTGCTCAAAACAAGGAAGAGAAGTCCTATTTAGAATGTCCTAATTGACCTCAGCCAGTGTTAGCCCATTTAATGGTGGAATCTTAGCTACAGGGTCCTTTGCATTAGCTGGTACAAATCATCTTCGCCCACCTGGCCCTTAGATACTCTTCAGGTTTATTTAATATTTTCCTCTCCATTCCAAGCAAATATTACATGGGACTCCCAATGTTGGTGACTTTTCCTCCTTTTGGAAAGCACTGCTGGCCACCCTCTGGGGCCCCGTTCTGTCCAAACCCCTCCTCCTTCACAAAGCCTGCCTAGCTGGCCCAGATTTGTAAAAATCACCACTTTCTCTGAGTTTGTGTTGCTGACTGACAGTGAAACACATTATTCCTGTCACTGTCCTTCAACTGCACAATCCAATACTCATTTGAAAAATGTAGTCACTGCACCTAACCTTTGTGCGTTATGTGGTATTCACCTCCATGCTGTGGCCTGTGCACCGTGGGCTCCCTACTGGCCACACAGTTAAATTTTTCTCTATCTGGTCCCAGTGGTGGATTCTGGGTAAATGTTTGTTGTGGGTATTTATGTTGCTGATGACTCTGGCTTTGCCCTCATTTCCATATCAATGTCTCACTTCCTGAGGCTTCTCACAGTGATGCTGGCCCATAGGTTGTCTTCTGATGAACTGGGTATTAGCCACAAGCCCGCTGCTGCTGTGCTGATGTTCTGTGAACCAGGTTTCTAAGAGAGTTTGGTGCCACCTTCTCTGTTTTTGGAAAACAGTATGTTTTCCTCCGCATAACCACTAATCATATTAGCAGAACCAAACAAGATGATGTTAATTGTATTTCTCTGTAAATCTGATTATGTATCATTAGCACTTTGCAGGATCATTTCTGGGGAGATACAGAAATAGTCCATCCGAAAGATTATTGGCTTCTCAAAGGACATCCTCTTTTATCCTCTTTTCAAGTTAGAAATAGAGATTTCAGTCCAGTAGGAATCGAATAGCTGGGCAGAGAATCGATTGTGACTCATTTCAAGGATTTGGGCAACCTAAGGAAAACCTTACCTCGTTGCTTATTTTCTAAAGGTTAAAAAAATGATGACAATCTATTTTCCACTTCTTGATTCTCAGCTAGTCCCAAGAAGTCCACTGGGTCCTACTTCAGCCTCAGGTAGTTGAAGTAACAAGACCGATGCCTGCTCCCAAGGAAAGTCAAAGGTCCCATTTCATCTGGAGATGAATATGTGTGGAAAAAGTGAGGGGTGGTGAGATCATCTGGTGGGGTTTACTCATCATGCTAATCCCCTAAATAACCCAGTAAAACAAGCCCAGAAGTTCAATTACCTAAATCACCTGCCAGCAGCATCTGACTGAGTTTTGCTTACTCTGCAGATAAGTCAACCATGCCCTCACTTCCCCTCGGTGGTTTAAGAGTAGAATGAGGTAGGCAGAGTCTAACTGTTCCTCTGTGAGGAAGAGAGGAAGCGTGGTATTAAGAGACCAAGGGCTGGGGATATAGCTCAGTGGTCCATGTCTGGTTTCCTGAGGTCCTAGGTTTCAGAGAGAGATAAGAAAGACACAAGATTTTACAACGTTTTCTATGTAATAAAATTAAAGTATAACTTTACTTTTGAATGTTGCTTTTGACAAAAAAAGAATGAAAATAAAAAAAATTAAGAAAAAAAAAAGTAAGACACAAGAGAGAGACAGAGACAGAGAGACAGAGACGGAGAGACAGAGACAGAGAGAGAGCTGAGTGCAAAAGTAGATAGTATTTGCCAAGGATGAGCAAGGACCTAGATTTGGTACCCAGAACTGCAAAAACAATGATGACAATAATAAACGAGACAGCGATAAAGGGCAGAAGAGCTGGTTATGCATTTGAAGTCTGGGGCTGCTGTGATGAATCAGGAGGGTAAAGGAGCCCATAGAGAAGTTCAAGGAGAGAACCCATGTCACAAAGTTGTACTCTGATCTCCATATATGCACCACGGCATGAATGACAGCCACACACACCACAAACTCATACATAGTAATAACAATTTACACAATAATAGCATTTTTGTTTGTTTGTGTTTTTTTCCAGACAGGGTTTCCCTGTATAGCCCCGGCTGTCCTAGAACTCATTTTCTAAACCAGGCTGACCCTGGACTCCCAAGTACTGGGATCAAAGTGCCACACTGCCCAGCCCGCATTGCCTAAATTAAGGGCATATACCACTACCATGCGTGGAGACTTTATTTTTATTTGTGCTATTTTTAACTATGTGCATTGTGTGGATATGTGTGTGGATATGTGTGTGGATATGGGTGTGGATATGGGTGTGGATATGGGTGTGGATTTGAACACGTGACGGCAGGTGCCTGCAGAAGCTAGAGGTGTTGGATCTTCTGGCACTGGAGTTACAGGTGGTCATGAGATGCCCTGTGGAGATGAAGGAGGTGAAACTGGGGACCCCTGCAGTATATGCTTCTAACCACTGAGCCATCTCTCTAGCTTCTAAATAAATAAATACATTTTTTACACCCAAACTAAAACCTTAGTGAAAGGAATATGTAAAAACAGGCATTGAGACAATGTACAGTATCGAATTCTGCTTCAAGGTAGGTCAGAGAGTACCTAGCCTCTCTCAGAAGAGTGGCAAGGCAGTCTTGGGAAAGGAACCTCCCAGGAGCTTGGCCTGTCCCTCTAGGGCCTTGTGGGATGGGCAAAAAAACACAAACCTAAGCAAATACTGGACCTGGGATTATCCACCAATAAGATCTGAAGAGGGTAGCAGACCCCAGTGCTTGGAATTGCAACAGCAAAACTCTAAACAGCTCCAAACCCAGGCCACATGCACCCTGAATGCTTGCTGGACAGACCCTGGCAGTCCTGTCAGGTCCACTTCAACAGCACCATGGTCCACTGTAGGTTACCCTCTGCCTCCTAGACTCAGACCCCAACCCCAGCAGTCATTTGGTCCCCAGGGAATTTCAGTCTGTACATACGACCTTCTGAGGCATAGCTATGTGGTCCTTAGGACTCTTCTGGGTGGCCTGGCACCAAGACAATTCCCCACTGTTGCTCTGGAACATGGCTGCCCAGTGCCAGCTCTCAATACTTGTTGGAGGCATGCTCTTCTCTGCCATGACTGGAGGAGGCAAGAGCCCTGTAGCAGAAGGATGTTTGCAGCAGCTAGCCTGTCTTCTGCAAGAGCAGTGTATGCTTCTAACCACTGAGCCATCTCTCCAGCTTCTAAATAAATACAAATTTTAAAAAGATTTTGTAGTGTTCTGTAGGAAAGCCAATATTAATAGTACAAGTGATGAGGAACAAATGAATGTATTATTCTTCCACATTATTCCACAGCATGGAATACTGTACTGGACATTGATTCTGCTTGTTTTTAAATATAATAATTATTACATTCAGTTGGGACAGATATGCCAAAATGTTCAAAGGACACTTACTCTTTACATGCTTTGCATTAATATATCAGGACCAAAGGTCCTGGATTTTCTAGCATAGTGCCATTTCTGCTCTCTTCATTATGGTAACCAGTTAAATCTATGCCTAAATATATTTTAATATTTGTACCTTTGCAAATTCTTTCATTTCATAAATTAATTCTTTCATGAGAAGAAAAGTTTGCCTTAGGAGCATTCTGATTTGAAATTTTTGAGAATATGGTCAAAATATTCAATGAAAAGAAAAATGAGTGTGTTTCATCTGTTTTGAGCCTCCTGTCCTGAGCTGGGTCTTCCTAAGCCTGACACCCTGGGTGGTATAGCAGAGTATAACAGATTTAGTTAGAAGAGGCAGTGAGCTCTGACCAAGTGCATGATTCTAGGCAATCAACAATATCTACCTAGCTGGGACCTTGTGATGTGGCCAGATTAGTACAACTGATGGGGTCTATGACAGAGATTGTGAGAATCTAAGTGGGAAAGCAAACAATCAAGTGGATTAAACATATTTTAATCTATATTTGCAACCTACTCTTGTAAAGTAACTTCTGCCTATTTTTTTGCTATCATATTTTCTGACTCCTGAGCTGTGTATTTTATTCCAGGTATTGCATCCCAAAGTTACCCCAAACTGAACGAGCACACATCAATGACAGATCAATTGGAGCAGAGTAGCTCTTGCTCTTTTACTCCAGCCTTGGGTCTCCTGGGTCTATGTTAGCTGTTAATCACAGGACCCATGGCAGATGGGAAAACAACACACAGGAACCTGAAGCAGGGTACCCTGATTTAGTTATCTCTTTGGTGCTGTGATGGAACACCTGACAAAAAGATCAGATTAGAGAAGAGCTCATGATTTCAGTCATGCTTACCTAGGTCACTGCTGTGGGCCTGAAGCCAGGCAGGACATCATAGTTGAGAGCTGGATGACACAAAGATATTCATCATGGCAGAGAGATGTGGAAAAGAAAATCTGGAAGAAGATGTAGGCCCTAAGAATACATTTTCCATAACCCAGGCAGGCCCCATGTCCCAGCTTCTACCACTGGACAGAGTACATTCAATTATTACTCCATCAGTGCATTAATGCATTGATTAGGTCAGACCCATCACGATCCTACTGCCTGCTGCCTCACCGTGATTGATTTACCAGTCAGAGACCAAGCCTTTCACATTTGAGCCTTCAAGAGATACTTCATATCCAAAACAGAATAGACAAGACTTCCACAAAGAAAAGAGACAGTTACCAAAAGCAGTTCTGAACCTGTGCTGTGGGATGAACGGGGCAGATTCCTGTCAATTCTGGGATCCCAGAGCTAGGATGAAGCAGACGTATCTCATCTGAAACCTTCTGCTATAGAATTAGTGGTGCCCCAGACGGCCCTGAGCAGGGCCTTTTGTTTGAAGACAGTGATGACTCAGTTTCAGATGGAGCCCACACTGGTGAAGAAGAGATCCCTCTAGATACCACCGTGACAAAGAGCTGTCAGCCTGCAGAGCTAGCGAGAGTCTTGCTCTGAGGATGAAGAATCAAATCTTTAGTAGTTAAGTGTTGTTTTGTAACAGATTCTTTTCTTTTTATTTACAGTGATACACCAGAGGTTTTATTTCATTTATTTTTTATTGGCTCAGTTTGTCACTTTGCTCATTGGAGACTAAGGGTTGGTGAAGTGTTATTACCTGAAAGCTTACCACATACTCTGCTTCTGTGTTCTATTTTTAAAAATTATTTATTTTTATATGCATTGGTGTTTTTCCATGGGTGTTGGATCCCCTGGAACTAGAGTTACAGATTGTTGTAAGCTGCCATGTGGGTGCTGAGAATTGAACTTGGCTCCTCTGGAAGAACAGTCAGTGCTCTTAACCACTGAGCCATCTGTCCAGAACTTGTAAATTCTTTGTGAATGTGTTTAGCTGAGCTACTGGTTCACATTTACTGGAGTCTGCACAGCGGAGTTATTGTTTTCAAGCATCAGGAACAGG
Source organism: Sigmodon hispidus (assembly GCA_004025045.1). Lineage (NCBI taxonomy): Eukaryota > Metazoa > Chordata > Mammalia > Rodentia > Cricetidae > Sigmodon > Sigmodon hispidus. The sequence continues at coordinate 3,756 of PVIH01006797.1, read as the reverse complement.
TTTATGATAACCTCAGAAAATGAACCCACTGAAGTTGTCATGGAATCACTAAGAAGGCTCAGAGTCCAGTTTTGGAATGAACTAGCTACAAAGCAGCTACCTGAAGCTGGGGAGCAGAACCCAGAGGAACATCTCACTGAGACCCTTAGTCTTGTGGTTCTCATCCTTCTTAACACTGTGACCCGTTAATATACTTCCCTCATGTTATGGTGACCCTCCAACCATAAAATTATCAAGTTGTTCTTCATAGCTGTAATTTTGCTACTATTATGAATTGTAACATAAATATCAGAGATGTGACCCCCCTCCATTTGGGTCACGACCTACAGGTTGAGAACTGCCGCTGTGGTTCCTTTGTAATGCTGGAAAGGCAGTGTCACATATGATCAAGTGTGCAGGAGTCTGGGCCCTCTGAAGGACAGATACTCATGACCCTAGCGAGTCTCTGTCAGGAGTTTAAGGAACGAACAGTGACAGAATGTCAGCGCTGGGGTTGAAATGTCCACTATGTACATAGAAAAGCCACAGTGCTTGGTCAAGGCCTGAGAGTGGCTGAGCAGACAAAGGCATTTTCTGTCTAATAAGCAAGCCTGAAACCCTGAGTCAATCCCTGAACCTCTGTAAAGGAGAAAGGGAAAAACCAACTTAGCAAAACTCTCTTCTGGGGGCTGGAGAGATGGCTCAGTGGTTAAGAGCACCCTCTTCTCTTCCAGAGGACCCGGGTTCGATTCCCAGCACCCACATGGCAGCTAATAACTGTCTGTAGTTCCAGTTCCAGGCAAAACACCAAGGCAAATAAATAAAGTTTTTTTAAAAAAAAAAAAAAAAAAAAAAAAACTCTCCTCTGGCCTCCACACACAGTATAGCCTACATACCTCCCCCTTCCCTGCATCATATTAATTAATTAATTAATTAATTACATTGAAGATAAAACTTTTTTTTTAAAGTAGGAAAGAAGTTGGTCTGTAGAGAACAGGAAACAAACAAAAAACCAACCAACAGTAAAGGCCACTTCCTTTCCCTCCCTCCCTTCCCCCCTCCTTTCTTCCTTCTTCCTTTTTTCCAAGGTCTCGTGTAGCCCAGGTTGGCTTAAAACTTATTATGTTGCTGAGGAGAGCCTTGAACTTTGATCTACAGTCATGTGCTACTATGTCTAAGTTTTACGGGGTGCTAAAGATGGAACCCAAGGCTTTGTGCATGCTACAAACACTCTTACCAACCTACCAACTGAATTGTATTCTCAATACATACACACACTCCAAGGTCTCACCAAGTAGTTCAGGCTGGCCCTGAATTTGCTGTGCAGTTCATGATGGCCTTAACCTTGGGAATGAGCCTGGATTAAAAGCACGTGCCATATTTTCTGATTTAAGACTCTAATTTGAGTTCCTGTTTCTGGTCTTTTATGCTGCTTCATTCTTGGATATTCCTTGTGATAAGTCTAAGAATCTTATCAGTTTCAGGGACTTCCTAAAGTTATTTTGAGTTCTTTATGTCTGTCTTTAAAGGGGCTTCCTTGTAGGATAGAATGTTTCACCTCCTCTTAGAAGATTATATTGTTGCACCTTGTTGTAAACATCCCATCTTAGACTATGTCTCCTCCCTGTAAACTTCCTATGCCTTAAGGCATTCTCACTCCAAAATGGAAGGTTTTTGTGGATATATGTTAAATATTTAATAAATCCTGGGATATCAGAGAGACCACACAGTCAAATCCTAGGCAGACAGCTCAGGAAATCTTTGATCCTTGAATACAAGGATAAACAGCTGAGTCAATCACACACACCTTTATTCCTAGCACAGGGAAAGCCGGGAGTGGTAACCAACATCCTTTATCCCATAACTCCAGAGACAGAACTTCTTCTGTTTCTGTGAGTTCAATGCTACATGCCTTTAATCCTAACCTGGATGGGATAGGGTATATAAGGGCTTAGAAACCAGGCAGACAGAATCCACTGGCAGAAGCAACAGGCAGAAGTAACCAGGAGAAAGGCTGAGGAAGTTGCAAGACAGCTGGGTAAGAACTGACTGTGGTGCTTCCTCTCTCTGATATTTCAGCCTTCCCTCAGTATTTGGCTCGGAGTCTCATTCGTGCTACTACAGGTTTTAATCTAGAAGGAAACAGCCACATAACAAGGGAGGGGAAGGTTAAAAGAGAGAGAATATGTGGAGAACAGATCAGCTCTTAGGAAAGATGAGAATATACCTGATAGATCCAAACAGTGGCATCCCAAGATCTTACTTCCTATAAGGAAACCTGGGGATGGAGGGTGAGGTGGGGAGAAACTATGCCTGTTTTTCTACTTTCTGACCCTATGGTTTAGATTCCTTACTGGTGGCTCTGTAAGAAACCCTTGTAAACATTCTTCAGATTCCAGTTTTAATTCAGTCTTAATTGAAGTCAGTTTTCCAGACACAGTCTAGATAGGGGAGGGAACTGTCTTCCTTCCCTGCACCTCCAGTTTCAGTGTATACTTACCACCAAGGCACTAACCAGGAGACGCAGGGAACTCCTACTCAGAGGAGCTTTCCCCAAAACCTTTAGAGAAGCAGCACCGCACTGATTTGTAAAATCTAAACAGACAAGTGTAGTGGGATTATGTTGTTACATGATTGTCCCACCTACTGGTTTAATAAAAAATGCTGATTGGCTGAAGGCAGACCGGAAGTGTGGGCGGGGCTACCAGACTGGGAAAACTCTGGGAACAAGCAGAGACTCCGCAGAGATGCCAGTAGATGCAGAGGAAAGCAATTGAAATGCTGCTGAGAAAAGGTACTGAGCCGCATGGCTGAACAGGATAAGAATCATGGGTTAAGATGAAGGAGTTAACAAGCTACATGCATGGGCCCTATGCCAATCAGCATAAAATTAATACAAGCATCTGTGTGATTATTTGGGCCTAAGCAGCAGTGGGGCTGAAAGCTGGTCCAAACCTCTGGGCTAGGCCCGAAAATCCAGGCCAGAAACCACATACAACAGACAAGAATTATGGAATTAATTTCCTCCATCTCTTTACACCTACAAACTTATAGAAGCTTCAAGGTAGATAAAAGCCAAGTCTGATGTCCCCTCTCTTCAACACTCTTTGAAAACATTTCTTCCATGGATTATGGTAATGGTGAGGTGTAGTGGAATTATGTTTGTAATGTTGTAAATATTTGTCCTGCCTATGGGTTTAATAAAGTTGATTGGCCAAAGGCAAACAGGAAGTGTGGGCGGGACTACCAGGCTAAGGAAACTAAGGAACATTTCAGAACAGCGACAGATGCCACACACAGATGCTAGAGTTGCTCGAGTTGCCAGGAGATGCAGAGAAAATGCTGCTGAGAAAAGGTACCGAGCTGCATGGCTGAACAAGATGGGTTGAGTTAAGCTGAAGGAGCTAACAAGTTATATGCCTGGGCCCCAGGTCAATCAGCATAAAAGTAATGTAAGCATTTGAGTGATTCTGTGACTCTGTGGGTCTGTGGGGCTGAACCTGGAGGCTAGGCCCAGAAAGCCTGGGCCAGAACTGAAAGACCCCCAAATGAGGACCTTTCCTCAGAAGGAGACCCCGAGTCCCAGAGACCAATCTGAGCCACACATCAGCTGCAAATTGCATGAGGTTTATTGGGGGGCGAAGGTACCTCCGGGCGGCAGCAACTCGGGGAGCTGACTGGCACACTGAGGCTTTGTTCAGGGGCTTTTTATTGCATAGGGGAGAGCAGGAGGCAGACTTACAGAAGCAAAAGGCGTGGTTATAGGGAAAACAGGGG